>JAPXFY010002205.1:0-10000 GCA_030674185.1 Monoplex corrugatus
GCGCGTGCATCCATGCTTGCACCTGCGCACGTGATTGGGTGCGTATGTTTATCTATGCGTTTATGCTATAATTGCATGGTTTTATGTTTGGTATAGAGCAACATTGTCTTTGTTCACGCGCGCACAGGCTACGTATTTGTTTGTAGGTGTGATTCTGTGTGTGATTTTGATATATATATATATAATATATATATATATATATATATATTACATATATATATATATATATATATATATATGTGTGTGTGTGTGTGTGTGTGTGTGTGTGTGTGTGTGTGTGTGTGTGTGTGTGTGTGTGTGTGTGTGTGTGTGTGTGTGTGTGTGGTGTATGTGTGTGTGCGTGTGTGTGTATGTGTGTGTGTGTGTGTGTGTGTGTGTGTGTGTGTGTGTGTGTGTGTGTGTGTGTGTGTGTGTGCGCGTGCGTGCAATATACTGAGAGGTACATACACACATATACACACAGACGTACATACATACACACGCTTACTCCTTTACATACACAAATACTCTCTCTCTCTCCCTCTCTCCCTCTCTCTCTCTCTCTCTTCCTCTATTTCTCAGTCGCCTTCTCCATCACACACACACACACACAGAATAGTAAATACACACATTAAAGATCCTATAAGTCATCTTATGGTTGGCTCATGGAAACATGAAAACACACAGCATTCACGCCACTGAAGATATATACTGTGCAATATCATAGTGGAACATGGTCACCCCGCCAAGCAGCTAGAGTTCTCTATGCGGCACTTAACATTTTGATTATATAGAGACATGTCTGGATGAAAATGAGAATCATAATAATCGTAAGCCTTCTTCACGTCAAAAAACGTAGCCAAAGTGCTTTTTCTACGAGAAAATTGTTTTTTGATTTGACTTGTAAGTTTCACTAAATGATCTGTTGTACATCGCCCTTTCCTTAATCCTGCCCGTTGAGGTGGAATAATATCATTTCGCTCACAATAATGGAACAAACGCTTCTGAATAATCTTTTCCATCAGTTTCCCAACATGAGAAGTTAAAGCTATTGGTCTGTAACTATCAATGAGTGACCTTGATTTGCCTTCCTTAATGATGGGAATTATCACGGACTTCTTCCAGAGTTTTAGAAGAGCTCCATTCAACCAACATTTTTGGAAAAATGAGTGTAATAAATCCTTCCACTTAAGAGGCAAATGAATTAGCATCTGATAAGAAATACCATCTAAACCAACAAAAGATTTATTGGATGAAAAAGACGCCAAAGTTTCCATGAATTCGTCCAGTTGAATGGGAGAATTGATATAATGATTCTCCTTAGAAATTGGATCAATATAGATGTCATTTTTCTCCTGTTCTATTCTGTGTTGACCATTAGTTGACTTTAAAGTAACTGATCGGCAATTGTCTGAAAAAAGATTAGGAAAGGCGTTACCTTTTTCAAAGGAATTTGGAAATAAATTGTCTTTAAACTTAACTGGGTAGCTTGGTAGTGTATGACCATGTTTCATTTCTTTTACTTTTTTCCACACTTTGTACATATCCTTTGATTCAGATGCTTCATCATTGCAGAAACTGGTCCAATAGGACTTCTTTGTTTGTGCTATTATTCTATTACATTGAATTTTAGCTTTCTTCATGTTCAAATGATGTGCAGGTGTTTTATTTTTTAGCCAGATTTTAAAGTTTCTTTTTTAAAGGCAACAGCCTGTACACATTCTTTCGTCCACCACGAATTTCCACGGTATTTGCCTAGTGTCACCGACTTGCACACTGGAATAGAAGAGAAAGCTGCCTTTAAGACAACTTCGATGAAATTAGAATAAAATACATTTATATTGTCATGTTTTATTAAATCTGTGTTGTGCGTCTGAAGGATATTACCAAACGTTATCCAATCGGCGTTCTTGTATTTGAATTTCGGGATTCTGTCTTCAGTGTCAGTGCGTGTTCTGAAAGTTGTTTTCTCCAAAAGTTTAATTTCAATTGGAAGATGATCACTACCCAAACTATCATCTCCTACGAGCCAAGTACAATTTGTTGCAAGCTCTGGTGAGATGAGAGACAAATCCACTGTGGTTGCTCTATGAGTAGAGACATCAGGTATTCGTGTAACTAAACCATCGTTTAATAAGTAAAGATTTGAATCTACTATGTTTTCAATTAGGCGATTGCTGGTAATTTTGAGACATTCTTTCTCCCAGAAAAGAGAATGAGCATTAAAATCACCCAGTACTATCCACCTTGAGCCCTTTGTGTCCAAATGCTTGATCCAGTCTGTGTTATCATCTTTTGGACCAGAAGGAAGGTACAATGATAAAAGACTTACATTAACAGTTATATTGACTCTGACAACTGCTCCTGTGTAATAGATGTCTTTTGTATCTGCTGGGATCGGGAAATCTACAAAGGACGAGTAATCCAGATCACATCGGATGTATATGGCAACCTATATCTTGTTATTTGTCTTACAACATTGAAATAGCGGAGGATAAAAATAATTTGACAATTTTGGAAGCTTATGTTTGACAACATTAAGAGATTGCAGTGCTAAAACGCAATGATTATTTTTTTATAAATACTGTTGGAGCAACACTAGGTTTGAATGGATTGATCTGCAGTTCCATTGGAGTATACTGAAATCTGATGTAATGTTGTTTATATCAATAAATCACCGCTGAACGATGTGTGAATTTGGAAAATAGGGAACTTAACAAACAAGTTAACAAGATGAATAGAAGAGTACACTGTAAAATCTATCCAATTGAGTACTTAAGCTGCAATGCAGTACAGAATATACTAATTAGCTAATATCGAAAGAAATTATACACAACTTATATCTGATAACAATTGATTCTTTGAAGACAAGAGTTATGTGGTGTCTCAGAGAAAGACAACATTCAATGTTGGAACTGGATTGTGTTAATGTCTTCCATAATGACCAGGTGCATATGTCTATCTCCTGCCATGATGATTAAGATAACGCCCTTGGTGTCCAAAATTCCATGGGTACCACATACGAAACATGTGTTGGAATGAACGAGGGTCTTGAAAATGGTCGTGATATATCTGTTCAGTGCAAGGATATGGTCTATTCAATATGGTTGTGTTCTGTAGAGGACGTCTTTGATGAGTTAAGTGCGTAATCATTACTTTACAATGTCTACACGTTTGGTTACAGAGATGTTCACATGTGAATTTCGGAAATATTCTGATGATATCGTCAATAGCTAACTTAGACTGAATATCATTATCACATAACTTTTGATATCATATCTTGTTTAACTGCTGAAGTCTTGCTAGACGTGTTCTTAGTATTCTTTCTGCCCAGCAGAGTGTGGACAATATGTCTGTAGCGAGAGCCCATGGTGTAGTAGACAATGAAGTTGAAGGTGGAGTTGATGAGGGAAAAGATAGTGACCAACCACAGCCCTGTGGAATACAGGTTGTTATAACGTCCCCAGAGTTCATCTCTGGTAATAGCAACTGGACAAATCTGAAATAATATACCACATAAATGAACTACCTCAAAATGTTTTAATTGAACAAAAATGAATATTATGATAATAATGAAAAGTCCATTGAAAAAACCAGCAGGTATGCAATAATCAGTCATAAAAAGAAATAAGGATTCCTTCTTCTTTCTTCTTTTGTAAGTATGTTTAAACAGTTTTGGGTGTCCCAGGGAGATATACTTGATGGTCAGCAGTGAACCAGAATGCCTGAAAAGAAAAATCCATGTGGTGTCCAAGTCTTCTTCATACATGTCATCTGTGATTTGCTCTCGCTTGAAATCCACAGACATTTCTGTTATAAAGTTGTTTGAGCCATCTGATGGGGCTGAGTTCAGGTCAGTCGACCAAACCACTTTATTCTCTGCTAGTGAATATGACGTTGGATTGGTGCTGTTCCCACTATTTCTCTGATCTTGATGTTCCTACTCAGGTCATGTCTGATCTTTTCACTTTTCTTCTAAAACAACGCATTTCATATGTAATAATTTTGTGTTCCACGGGCACTGTTTGAGTCCACGACGAGCACTAGTCTACCAGGGTGGGGATGAACTGACAGGCGCTGCTTGACTTTTGTTTCAACAGGAATGGAAGGGTGTTTCAGAGATGGGGCAAGTTGAGAACTGACACTGTTTCTTTCCGGGATTCTCTTTTTGACTACATTATTGTCATCTGTCTTCTGAGAAAAAAGTGGGTTTGAGTTGTTTGAATTCAATTATTTGTTTCAGTTTTAGAGTTATTTGTGTTTATGTTAAGGATTCCTGGCGTACAGCTGACCTTGGTTCTGCTAATGCTAATTTTCATGTGTTGTTTTCACAAGTGGTGTTCAGGTTGTTTGTGTATTCCTGTAGTCATTTTTCCTTGTCGTGTGCCAAGTTCTGATCGTCTGTAAACAACATCTTGTTCAAAGATTGTGGGTCTGGGTTTGCTTCTCTCGTGATCATTTCCAAGTAAATACAACATTGGTGATAGGACACAGGCCTGTCTCACTCTAGATGTGACTTCAGATCAGTCAGTAAGTCTTTCTGGTTCTTACAAGTTAAAGAAAATTTCTGTATATCTATCTTGAACCACAGAAACAACACGTATGTATGTAACATGATAAACACCTTGGTGAGCTCACAGAAGCCAGAACTGGTAAGAAAATATTGTTGCAAAAGCATGTATGGTTTCGTCTCATCACCCGCCATACTGTCTAAGGCCATCCTGCAAGGCACAGGGAAAAGAGGTCATTGTAAAGGTGGACAGAGAAGTGCCAGATAGCAAATATCAAAGACTGTGAACAAGGCAAGACTAAAGTACTTGTTGCTGCACTACTACATATAGATAAAATATCTTTTCTACTATCACGTTCCATTAGTCACTAAATGGCTATGCCAGTCCCAGGTGTACGTGATGACGAAGATGGAGATAACTGAAAAAAAAACTGTTATGACGTCTTACCTCAAACAAAAAAGATTGTGTACAGGACAAGATCAGTTCCTTGGAAGAAGGAGGGGGGATATGGGGGAGAAGGCTGCAGAAACCCTTTGGAAACAGGCTATATTTGTTGAACAGAGAAAGAGCTGGATGGCAAATATCAAAGTAAGAACTAGCCTTTGACATGTTTGTCCTGTTGGCAAGCCACACCATAGAGACAGAGAGAAACAGTCCTGTGAGCCTGCTTCTGTATCTCACCACTCCTACCCTCAATGCTCACATCAATCATAGAATCCGAGTATGATAACCAAAGGCACAAAATACCTTACTCCTCAACAGTACTACACAGCATGTAAGATATCAATGAAAACTGCTAAGGATCTCAGTCAAGAAACACACTGATGATCCTCTTTGCAACCAGCTGATCAACACACAACTGTCTACTTTCCATAGAGTCATATCAAATGTATAGAAATGAAAAATTGCACGTGTGGTTTTGTAATGAATATCAATGAAATATCGACAGAATATACATTATGTCAAAATAAAATGGCACTCACCTATAAAACCCTGCAGGGAAAACACAGAAGGAGAAAAAGATGGAGGTTCCAACCAACATCCGGGTCAAAGCGATATCTCGTGCAGAAATACGACCAGTACTGGAGGACATGTCTGCTCGCCACTCAGCAGCCTGTCGTAATTTTATTACTGTTATGATTGTTGTCACCATCACCACCACAATCACCACCCAGGGAATACCCAAGCCATATATGAAAATGTCCAGTAAGTCCACCAGCTTCTTGTGCCTGTAGTAAAAGGGTTGTCCTTTACCGGTATAGATGATAGTGTCACGGAAAGGATCGTAGGCACAGATCAGGTAAAAGCGAGTGCTTACAACGAACCGACCTGCCATTAACACAACGATGAGTATAACAATGATAGCTGTCATGGTAGATGCTCGGAGAACATTCAATGACTTGAGTGGCTGTAGAATGCAGAAACATCTTTCACTGGCAATAATGGCACTCAGAACTTGCGAGGTTGCAAAAAAGCATTGAAATCCCAGTAGGTTGTTATTAACAATCCACCTCAAAACAGGGCCATACCTACAGAGTACATAGATGGCAAATTAGATTCGCGCGATAATTCTCTTTTGAAATTACAACCGAATGTAAATCATTTTTGAATTAGCGCAGGAATATTTATGCACAGTGTTATTGCCTACATTCGTTTGTACTCATTGCGCATTACATGTAACAAGACTTTTTAATTAATGGGGTATGGAGAACTCAAGCCTTAGGCAAGCTAACCACATTTCACTATGTTGTTGTCCAAACATTTATGAATCTGATATATTCCAGAGTTGAAACGTGTGAGTGCTACAGACCTCTACATTAATTGAAAGTCAGTCTGACTTACTTGTGGTGGATGTTTGCAGAGAAATAACTCAGAATATCTTAGGAAATGCCTCTAAATGTTGAAATATATATATGGAGTCTATACAGCATAGAAAAAAATTTCTGTCTCACTTTTTGAAGTAAATGGGTTCCCATTGCCATCCCACTTCCTCTCCGAAACTGTTTTCATTATCTTTTATTCGATTGTTGCACTGATTTTGGTGCTGGTTGTCTGGCTAAATCCATCAAATTAGGCTGGTTCTTTCCGCCAAAATCTGGCAACTGCAGTTCAGTCCTGATCAAATGTCCATTATTTTGGTACCAAAATCTGACGTTGTTTTAAAGCGCCAGCAGTTGTTATTATCCTTCTCATTCTGTCAAATGGTTGGTATCAGCCAGAGACATCTTGTCCATAACCTTGCATCATTATTTGTACTAATCAGGTTTCGGCAGGGTTGTAAGTTTAGGAAAGTAAAAGTAAAATGAAGAATGATAGTAATGAAATATTCCCAATACAGTTTTCTTTCCTTGAACTACTTTCATCTGCTTCTTCTGCTTTTGTCTGGATACATTTTATAGACAGATGTGAATTAAAACAATTAGACAAGTGTTAGGTGATCAGCTGGTCACTTTCAGGCTCCTAAGTGTCTTTTTACATCAATTTGTTTTATTCAGTTTTCACATCGATAAATACATAAAATTGCAATATACTTCATTA
This sequence comes from Monoplex corrugatus, assembly GCA_030674185.1. Classification (NCBI taxonomy): domain Eukaryota; kingdom Metazoa; phylum Mollusca; class Gastropoda; order Littorinimorpha; family Ranellidae; genus Monoplex; species Monoplex corrugatus. Next base: position 7,029 of record JAPXFY010002205.1, read on the forward strand.
CATATGGACATATATTGCAAACTTCATGCACACATTATTTCTGTTCCCCAGAATTTGGATGTCACCCACAGGACCATTTTTCTTTAATATGGAAGAGTGTGTCTGAGCACAACCAGAACGCCAGTACAGCTGAGTTGCACACTAATTCGGTTTCCTGCTCAAGACCCTCAGCACTTCAAAAATGCAAAGCTCACTCTTAACTTAATCCAAACCAAGTATAACTGCCCGCGTTCAAGAAACAGGAACCAGAAGAAACACGAAAGAACAATACCAACGTGTATCTAATACAACCAGACAAGACAGGCGCAAATTTTCATCCAACTGGCCTTTGTCAAGCTTAAGATTACAAACAAACAAACACCAGATACAAAAAATTTGAGAAAAAGACTGAAACTTTCCTGCTGCAGTGTCCAATATAAGAAAAAGAATAAACTGACTAAGATGTTTTTGAGTAAATATGATGTCAGAGCGGAAATGAGAACTATGACGCACTAGCAAAGAGTAGTGTTTGGAATGTAATGGATACCGGTATTTAAATAATGCAGAAGAGAAAAATTTGCGTTAACTACGCGTTCGTATTTTTCTTTCGTGTTTTTTTCTGGTTTCACTTTTAACTGGCTTAAGATCTCGAGCAAAGATAAACCTTTCTCATGATCACTAAAGCAATCTACTAATATAATACCTGTGTCCTAAGTTGGTAAAAAATAGCACCAAAATAATCCGACAACCACCGTCCACACACACACCACACACACACACACACACACACACACACACACACACACACACACACACACACACACACACACACATACACACATACACACACACACACACACACACACTCACGTACACACGCACGCACACACACACACGCACACAAACACACACACACACTACACACATCACACCCACTCACACACACACACACACACGTACACACACACACACACATACATGCACACACACACACACACATAGGTGATTAAAGTTGACACATTTATATTCCTTGTTTATTTCTTCTTTTAAGACTGGTTTGAACATCGTTACAAACCTTATCAAGTAAAAGTCACTGCAACCTCATGAGCAGACCATGACTCGTAAAAATGTGGCTCCCTGTATCAAAGCGCATACAGTACAAACTAGACACCATGTGCTACAAAAGCCTCAATAACGCAGCCCCCGATTACCTGTCAAGTCTACTTGAGATCTATGTTCCCTCACGTACCCTCCGCTCTGCCTCCGATCCTCTGACTTTTCGCTTTCCACGCACTAAGCTCAATACCTATGGTCCACGAGCCTTCTCTGTTTCTGGTCCACTCTCCTGGAACAAACTTCCTCTCTCAGTCCGTCAGCAACCTACTTTTGTCTCCTTCAAGTCCGCTCTCAAAACTCACCTTTTCTCCTCTGCATAAAATCCTAACCTCACTCAACCCCCCTCTGCAGCCTGTCTCCGCTCGGAGGGGAATCACTTTGTTTTAATAATATAATTGTATATGATATGCTCTCTATAATTTTCCATTGCTTTTATTCTTGCTTTTATTGCTTTTATTCTTTCTCCCCATTTATAGCCATGCGTGTGTGTGTGCGTGTGTGTGCGTGCGTGCGCGCGTGCGTGCGTGTGTGTCTGTTTCAGCGCTTAGATTTGATTTTGTCGAGATTTTGCGCTTAAGAAATATTGTAATTTATTATAAAGGTTAGACTTTCAAATGGAAGGTCCAGGATTTGATCTACCAGGATTACCATCTGATTGGTATAGGTGGAGTTTTTGTGGGATCTTCTGGGTCAGTATATGTGCAGTCCTGCTAGTGCCTGAAACTCTTTCGTGTGTATCATCATCATCATCAGGTGCCTTGCTGCATGGCGTTGGCAATTATGGACTTCCATCTGTCTCTATCTCTTGTTGCCTCAAGCATCTCTTTCACCCTCCTTGTCTTCAGCCACTATGCAAGTCCGTCTAGTATCTTCTCCCTGGGTCTACCCGGTGCTCTCTTTCCCTCCAGCTTTCCCGTTGTGACCAGGTGTTCCAATTCCCCTTTCCTCATAAAATGGCCTATGAATGTTGCCTGCCTTATCCTAATCTTCCTTATGAATGATCTACTTGTGTCTGCCTCATCAAGACTGTCTCGTTTGTTTTCTTTGCTGTCCATGGAACTCTCAACATCCTTCTTAGAAACCACATCTCGGTGTATGCTCATGCAAAATATCGGGTTCTCACGCGAAGGAATCTGTAAGTCATATCTGTAGCTAGCTTTTGGAAAAAATGAGACCACACAGCATGCACGTCCACCATAGAAGCAGACTGTTCAACAACATTGTGGAATGTAGTCAGATCGCCTAACAGCTGGAGTTCTCTGAGCTATACGAAAAAGTCTGATTATGAGTTATGCACAGTGTGTCCAAATGAGTTTAGAAAAAACGCTGTATATAAAAGGTGATGATGATGATGATGATGATGATGATGATGATGATGATGATGATGATGATGATGATGATGATGGTGATGGTGATGGTGGTGGAGGTGGTGGTAGTGAAGAAGATGAGATGATAATGATGATGATGGTGGTGGTGGTGATGATTGTGATGATGACAATGACAATGATGATGATGATGATTGTGATGATGATGATGACGATGATGTTAAAACATAAATACAATGAAAACAAATGATGATAATAACAATCAAAATAATACTATGATAGGAAAAAAATCATATCATATCATATGACATATCATGGCATACCATAGCATACAATAGCATAGCATGTCATATGTCATACCACGCCATGCCATGTGACCTTATATTATATCATATATTTTCTATTATTCTATTCTATTCTATTCTATTCTATTCTATTCTATTCTATTCTATTCTATTCTATTCATTCTATTTATTATATTATATTATATTATATTTATATTATATTATATTATATTATATTATATTATATTATATTATATTATATTATATT
>JAPXFY010002205.1:17500-20000 GCA_030674185.1 Monoplex corrugatus
GACAATATGTTGAAATACTTTATTACCAAATGTGACATTTCCTTTCATTAATCGTATTGAAATAAAGAGAAAAGATTACAATAGAGTGCAACATACATTTCACAACATTCACATAACTTTTTTTAACAACACAGGTGGAAAATATGAAAGACCGGAGGTTCGAAATAATTTGTACAATTCTCCAGTAACCGAAGAAAGCCAAGGTAATTTAGATAACTTCATCTCAGAATCTGTATATATAGACTGTGTTTGTAAGTACATAAAATGATGTCAAATTTGTTGTTGTTGTTGTTTTCTAACGTTATGTCAAAATATATATTCTCAGTCTTACGAGACTAAAAAGAATAAAGATAAGTTTGACGTAAATGTTTATGTACTGACAAACACAGCCGGCGCACTACAGTCCTGGTTGTAAAACTCAAGTGATTTAAGCAAGAGTATGTTTTACATTTTATACGGTAATAGTCAGTATAATTGTCGTTCTATCAATATTGATTCAAGGTTTAATTATCAGTATGTCCTTAAAGCAAGCACATGCAAAAATTGATCTCTTGTCGTTGATTACGGTATCTCGCTGGTGTGTGTTTGTGTGTGAGTTTTTGTGTTTGTTTGTTTGTCTGTGTGTGTGTGCGCGCGCGCGGTGTGTGTGTGTGCGCGCGCGTGTGTGTGTGTGCGTGTGTGTGCGTGTGTGTGCGTGCGTGCACGCGCGCGTGCGCGTGTATGTGTGTGTACACGTGTGTGTGCCCGTGTGTGTGTGCTTGCACCTGCACGCATGATTGGGTGCGTATGTTTATCTATGCGTTTATACTATAATTGCATAGTTTTATGTTTAGCAGAGAGCAACATTGTCTTTGCTCACGCGTGCACATGCTACGTATTTGTGTGTAGGTGTGATTCTGTGTGTGATTTTGAATATATGTATATACATACATACATACATATATATATATATGTATATATATATATATATATATATATATATATGTGTGTGTGTGTGTGGTGTGTGTGAGTGTGTGTGTGTGTGTGTGTGTGTGTGTGTGTGTGTGTGTGTGTGTGTGCGCGCGCGCGCATTATACAGAGAGGTACATACACATGTATATTCACACAGACTTACGCACATACACACCCTTACTCTTTATACGCACACATACTACACCCTCTCTCTCTCTCTCTTTCTCTCTCTTCTCTCTCTCTCTCTCTCTCTCTCTCTCTTCCTCTTTCTCTCTTTCTCTTTCTCTAACCCTCTCTGCAATTATGTTTCAGTGTTTGTGAATTATTCAACGAATGACTGCTACATTTAGTCGGTATTGTTAGTGACTACTATGTTCTTGATTTTCAATCTCATCATGATGTTTTAATCTTGGATATGTGCTGTTGACACAGAAATAATCGCTCACCCTCTGGGAAATGTGACTCAGTGAAAAACTTGTGACACAGACTGAAAATTAGAAGTTGTTCAAGAGAGAATCATTGCACTCTGACAATTCCATATGTGCTCAACCCAAACCTGCCAGCAATTATCTGGCACACTGATACTGCTCAGAACCATTGTGCTCTGACGAGGTCTTGAAATGGAAGGGGGAGAGGGACTTAAGGAAACATTAATCTAACATCACCATGATTATTGGGGATTTAAGATGGGCAATGCACGAGGGCAGTTGTTATGTTACGAGTTAACTGAACTCAAGATGTCAGATCTTCAGGTCATAGCTCTATCAAAAGAGACAGAGAGTCGTTCAGAAAAGCCTGCTGCCCGTGTGACAAAGGAACCCACCACTCCTGTTTTATCATTATGGTGTTCTACCTGTGACCCACCTGGTGGTCAATCCCACACACCTTATATTATCAGCATAGCGATCTGACAAACAGAGCTAAAATGTAAAACAACCCTGTGATCCACATAACAGTCAAACCCACGACTTGTTCGTCATCACCATTGCTGTCTGACTAAATGAAGAAATGGGTTAATCAAAATAACAACAGTAACAACAACAACAAAAACAGAAAACCCAGCAACAACAAACATAGACACATTATCAAGGTAACTGATTGATAAGATGGTTTAACATTTTATTAGATACTACTGGGAACAACTATCTTTTATCCTGCATACCAGGCCCGAGAGATACAGACACCTGCGGTGCTGGTCAGAAGATTTGAGCAACACCCTCAATGACGCATCCGTGAAGTGGATGAGACTCGACTGTGTGGTCCCAGTCTTCCCAATGAGCCCATAGCACGCAGACTCAGGGTAGGAGCCGGTTAGAGCCGAACAATTCCAAAATGATATAGTTTTGAAGGGACTGATGGGGATTCGAACCCACAACCTTCCAGTCGGTAGTCGGTTGCGTTGACCACTATACCACGGCAACTGGTTGCTACAATGGTTTTTGTTAGGGCTGATGAGATCTGAGTCTGCAACTTCCCAGCTGTTTGTCCATTACGCTGATCACTTCTCCACAGCAAATGATGCTATATTGAAATAATTTATCATTGTATA
>JAPXFY010002205.1:25000-28850 GCA_030674185.1 Monoplex corrugatus
AAACAACTGCAAAACTCGTTCTCTCCTTCATAATGTCTCGCATTGACTATTGCAATTCACTCCTGTCTGGTCTTCCTGCCTCCACCATTCACATCCTCTCAAAAAGAAAAAAGCTGACCACATATCTCCTCTCCTGGCACAACTTCACTGGCTCCCTGTATCAAAGCGCATACAGTACAAACTAGACACCATGTGCTACAAAAGCCTCAATAACGCAGCCCCCGATTACCTGTCAAGCCTACTTGAGATCTATGTTCCCTCACGTACCCTCTACTCTGCCTCCGATCCTCTGACTTTTCGCTTTCCACGCAATAAGCTCAATACCTATGGTCCACGAGCCTTCTCTGTTTCTGGTCCACTCTCCTGGAACAAACTTCCTCTCTCAGTCCGTCAGCAACCTACTTTTGTCTCTTTCAAGTCCGCTCTCAAAACTCACTTTTCTCCTCTGCATAAAATCCTAACCTCACTCAACCCCCCCCCCCCCCCCCTCTGCAGCCTGTCTCCGCTCGGAGGGGAATCACATGGTCATAATATATAATTGTATATGCTATGCTCTCTATAATTTTCCATTGCTTTTATTCTTGCTTTTATTGCTTTTATTCTTTCTCCCCATTTATAGCCATGCGTGTGTGTGTGTGTGTGTGTGTGTGTGTGTGTGTGTGTGTGTGTATGTGTGTGTGTGTGTGTGTGTGTGTATGTGTGTGTGTGTGTGTGTGCGTGCGTGTGTGTGCGTGCGTGCGTGCGTGCGTGCGTGCGTGCGTGTGTGTCTGCTTCAGCGCTTATATTTGATTTTATCAAGATTTTGCGCTATATAAATATTGTAATTATTATTATTATTATTATTAATTTCTCCACTCTGGGAGGTCTGCTGTACACTCCCAGTCGACTGCTCCATCCAGAAGACCCTTTGGCAATGTGCTGGTTGTCATAGCAATTTCGGGCCAGACCTGTTTCCCTCCTGCTTTGTAGAACGTTGTCATAGCAATTGGTGCGTTTGGGGTCATGGTTTTTTCGCTAACCACGTCTGTGATCACTTTCAGAACTTGGTTGTGCCTCCATGTATACCTTCCTTGGGCTAGCGCTACTTTGCAAGAGCTTAGGACATGTTCCACTGTTTGTTTCTTCTGACAGAGCGGACATGCTGGGTCATCTGATTTCCCCCATTTCACTAAGTTTGCATTCGAGGGGAGCAGGTCATATACAGATCTGAGGAGGAAGCTTATCCTTAGAGGAGCCATGTGCCACATATCGTTCCAGCTGAGGCTTCTTTGGAGTGCACTGTCACATGTTGTCCATTGCCCCTGTTGACCTTGCTGGACTGCCTTCTGCACTCTTTATACATCTTCAATTTTCTTCAACTCCTGTATGATCATGTCTCTTTTTTCCTTCCTTTTGGCTTTGGACCACCACTGCATTTTTGTTGCTCCCAGTCCCTGTCTGTTGGATGGATAGACTAGACAGGCAAAATAATCGAGTGGTTAGGATGATGGTTTTTCTAAATGGAGGGCCTAGGTTTGAACCTGTCTGGATATTGTCAGGTGTATAAATGGTGGAGATATTATCTAATCTCCCAGGTCAACAACATCTACATATCCCCTTCGTGTGTACGCCTTTTCCCCATTTTGCTTTTTTAATTAGAATGCCTGATTGTGGACTAAGTTTTCCATTATGCATTTTGCGAGTTCGCCTTATGTAGGGAGAATGAACTCAAAAATATTTCAGTTCATTTCATCATTTCGTGTTTGATGTATGTAGGTATCCATGTGTGGATATGCTAGTGTATAAGTCAGTGCATTTAAGGTAAAATGGGACTAAACTAAAACACTGACGTATCAAAAGGCGAAACAGGAAACGGCGAAATTGGAAAAATGCGAAATGGAATGTCACCATGTGTATACGCTCGTAGAATATTAAATACACGCATCAAAGATCCTGGAAGTCAAGTCATTGCTGGCTTATGGAAACATGAAAACATGCAGCACAAACGCCACCAAAGATGCATACTGTGCAACAACTTACTGCAATGTGGTCAGGCCACCGAGCAACTTGATTCCTTTATGCTGCAATTAAAGTCTGATTATGTAGAGATATGTTTGAATGAAAATTATATACTAACACAATTCATAAGAACAGTGACATTCATGCCAGTTTACTGCCGATTTTCTATGCTGTTTACATTTTGCAGTAACGTCGAAATGTGTGTCAAGACAGTTCTGATCACTGAGAGTCTATTATTTTAATCCAGTTCTTACTAGAAGGATTTAGAAACCAAATGAGTTTAGAAACATATAATCGTTTTCCTTTGAGCCTGAAGATCCTGATTTCCCAGCTCTATCAAAAGAGACAGAAAGCCCTTCAGAAAAGCCTGTGACCTATGTGAACGAGGAACTGTCGACCCTTGCGTTATCACTATGGTGTTCTAAATGAGCTAATGGGTCACAAAGATACCTGTGGTCCACATGACGAGCAAATCCACGATCCTTCCATTGTCGGTATGACACTCTGACCAACAGAGCTAACTATGAAAAAACATGTGATCCCTATTAAATGAAACCCACACTTTATTCGTCATCAGCAGGCTGTCTTTCAAAATGAAGTAACTGTCCAGTCAACGCACCATGAACGACAACACAACTACTACTACTATAACATTAACAACAACGACGACAAACACACAAAATTCAGCAACAGCAAATGCAGTGAAACATTATCAAGGTAAATGATTGATAAGATGGCTTTAAATTTTCTTATGTACTGCTAGCAACACCCATCTCTTATCCTGTATACTTTTTCTGTATAAAATGCACTCATTCTGAGCTAGCTAAAAAACAAAGTGACGCCAATTAATTACAAAATCTGACATGTCTTGACCTAAACAACAACTGTACCTATTCATTCATTCCATCATTCAGTCATTCACTTGATGTCATAAGTGCGTAATCTTTTGGTTTAGAATGTCTACATACTTGTTTGAAGAACTTTTCATGTGCGTTATTAAAGAATATTCTGATGATATTAACAACAGATAACACAGACTGGATATCATTATCATATTCCTTTTGATACAGTGGTCTCTCTAACTGCTGAAGTCTTGTTTGATGTGTCCTTATTACTCTTTCTGCCCAGCAGAGTGTGGACAATATGTCTGTAACGAGAGCCCATGGTGTAGTAGACAATGAAGTTGAAGGTGGAGTTGATGTGGGAAAGGATAATGACCAGCCACAGCCCTGTGGAATACAAGTTGTTGTTCCGCCTCCCAACGTTCATCTCTGGTAATAGCAACTGCACAAATCTGAAATAAATTTAAAACAAAAACGAAACAACACCTGGTGTTTCATTAATGAAAAGACATAAGTGGATAAGTAAACGATTAGTACTTAAAATTGTCACTGAAGCAAATCAACAGTCATGCAACATTTGATCAAGAAAGAAAATCAGGAATTCTTCTTTCTTCTATTGTCGGTATGACACTTGACCAACAGAGCTAACTATGAAAAAACATGTGATCCCTATTAAAAGAAACCCCCACTTTTTTTCGTCATCAGCAGGCTGTCTTTCAAAATGAAGTAACTGTCCCGTCAACGCACCATGAACGACAACACAACTACTACTACTATAACATTAACAACAACGACGACAAACACACAAAATTTAAACAACAGCAAAGCAGTGAAACTTTTTCAAGGTAAATGATTTTATAAGATGGGTTTTAAAATTTTCCCTTTTTTACTGCTAGCAAACCCATCTCTTATCCTTTTATACTTTTTTTTGTATAAAATGCACTCATTTTGAGCTAGCTAAAAAACAAAGTGACGCCAATTAATTACAAAATCTGACATGTCTTGACCTA
>JAPXFY010002206.1:0-27500 GCA_030674185.1 Monoplex corrugatus
ATTTAAGTAGGTCTGTCTCTCTGTCTATCACTATATACATTAGGCCTAAGCGAGCCTAATACAGACATACAGATAACTATGGCAGACATAAAACTCACACCAAAGAAAGACGGACATAAAAAAGTAATCTCACACTGAACACAGACATAAAAATGAATTCACACAGACCAATGACAGACGGGAAAATAAATACACACTGAACAAAGAGAGACATGAAAGTAAACTCACACTGAACAAAGACTGTGACATTGTGTTCCTGTGCACTCCCCACACCATTGCTGACGCCACAGTGGTACACTCCTGTATCACGACATCGCATTGTGATAGCAGTGCTGATCTCCCTTACCTTGTCGTCCAGGGATGGTATCCCCTGAGGTACAGAGCGAATTTGCTCCCCTTGTGTGTCAGTCAGCGTCATGCTTGGTAATGGCAGGCCACCAGCTCTACAGGTGAAGGTCACAAGGTCACTAGCATTCACTGTCATACTATACAGATTGGAGTTCACAGTAAAACTCTGTATGGAAGCTGGGTCTGGAAATAACAAAATAAATGTGTGTTGATTTATGGGTAACACAACCTGTGTGATGTAACTTGATATCAACATCCTTAACCTTTTAGCAACAAAATGTATGTAAATTCATGGATAAGAAGATGTAGGTGCTGTAAGATAACATCAACACCCTTAACAGAAAAAAATGTATGTAAATTTATGGATAAGATAACTTAGTTGCTGTAATTTATTACACGTATTCTTTTACCACATTCTGATTAGAGAGCGAAATGTATGTAAATCTATGGATAAGATGACATCTGTGCCGTAATTTTACAAAGGCACTCTTCACTATTCAGAGACAAAATGTAAATTTATGTTTAAGATGGGTTTTGTGGGGTAGCATACCACCATCACTGTCAACTAATCGAATGCACAAATGTGTGTCAAAAATGGATATGACGACCTTTGTACTGTGACGTAATGCCAACTTACTCAAGATATAAAAGTATTTGAATACTCTGTGTATTGTCTCTAATGTTTTACTCTTAAATGAAATTTAAACCATGAAGCTCGAAACTAAATAGATCTATATTTCTTGTCATTGTATAAGAATGAAGTTGGAGTTTCTTTATAATATTTTCTCATGTTGCAGGCTGATATTGAAATCAAGACAACATATTTTGGGTTCATCAGGCTGTCAACTAACACATCAGTTCGTATAATCATCATCAATCTGTTCACTATTACAGATTTATAATTGGTTTACACTTTATTTGTTAAATGAGTTCAGCACTTTCCGTAAAGAAAAAAAATGTTGTACCTGCCAGTCTTCATTGGCACTATTCTCTTACAAGCTTCTGTGCCCTTTGGTAATTTTCTTGGCTTGAAATTTTCCATTACATCTGGTGACAGACCTGCTCTCCTTTGTTTATTTTTATATCATTGTTAGTAGCAGTACAGCATATGTTTTTGAAATGTAGGAAATACATGAAAACAATACAGGCAGAAAATAAATGATTATGTAGTCAGCAACTTACTTAACAAACACAGTCAGTATAATAAACAAAACCTACAATTGCTTCTTTCGGGTTTTCATTATTACTTAACTATCACACAACCCATTTTTAACTTCAAACATGCATTTCACGCACTGTCCCCCATCCCCTTCCCCTTTTTATAATTGGTTTTCTAGAAGCCATGACATGAACAGCATAAGAAAAATTAACAAACCCACACACACTCACACACAAAAATACACAATCAACCACAAACACGCATACAAACACACGCGCGCGCACACACACACGCACAGGCATACACACACAAACATACACACACGAACACACGCACGCACGCACATACACGCACGCACACATACACACACACACACACACACACACACACACACACACACACACACACACACATATATATATAATATATATATTTAATGTGCACACAACCACACATACACACACACACACACACACACACACACACACACACACACACACACACACACACACACACATATATATATATAATATAATTTAATGTACACACAACCACACAAACACACATATACACACACACACAAAGACACACATGCACACACAAACACACACCCGCACATACACACGCACATACACACATACACTCACACACACATACACACACACACAAATGTACAAACATCCAAAAACACATATACAGACACACGCACGTGAGCACGCACGCACACACAAGCACACACACACACACACACACACACACACACACACACACACACACACACACACACCACATACACACACACACACACACACAACACAAAACACACAACACACAAAAGCACGCAGACATGTACGCATGCACAAACACATACATACGGAGGGAAGGAGAGAATGAGAAGACAGACAGTCACAGACACAGACACAGACAGAAGACAGACAACAGAGAGACAGACAAAACGAGAAAGTCATAGAGAGAGCAAGAGACAGAGGAACTGCAAACAACTTACACTTTACAAGCACAGTCAGTGCCTGCCATCCCCTCAGAGGTAGACGTGGATCATCACCATGATTACCAACACCAGTGACTACAGTGCAGTTGTAAACACCTGTATGCTGTGTACGACTGACCCTTGGGATTATAAACTCAGAGTCGTTACTGCTTGCTGTGTGCCACGTGACCTCAGCAGGTGCAGGGTTGCTGTTGGCTGAACATCTGAAGTGAATCCTTTGCCCCTCGTTCAGCATACACGTGGGTGTGTCAAAGGTTAGGAGTTCACACTCATTGGGATCAGTGCCAGTCACTGGAGTAAGGTTAACCTCAGGATGATCTGCAACTCATTCATTGCAAGGAGACGTTTGCAGCAACAAATACTTGTATCATTATCATTTTTTTATTCAGATGATAAAATATTCTGCAACACATTACATTTTAACTTTCAGAAAACATATCTAGGTAACCAGATGACACCAATGTTGTATTCAAATTCATCACATTGATTTAAGACAATTCAGTATCTAGTATTTAAGATTTTACATTTTGTTCTGCATTCTGTCATTTGTAATGTTTCATTTTGTATCAACTTGATTTGCCGCCCTAGAATTTTAACATTAAATATCTAATTACTTACATTGCAACAAAAGTGTTTGTGATGTCTCCATAGCATTTGGAGTTGTAGTATTTAGATTCGTACAATTCTGGTTTGTAACCATCAGTCCACGCTGTTTCAGATTTTTAAGCACTGAATATGCAATTTCAATTTCAACAATTCAGATTGCAATATTTCAAACTGTCACGATTCATAGGGTAATATTTCAGTATGAGGCATTTTTAAACATGCTCTTTTCAAAAATGTAATAGTTGACATTGTCTCATTCCGACTGTAATATTTAACTTTGTCAAAACAAACAAACAAAAATAGACAGAAAGAAAGAAAAGAAAGAGAAAAATATTTCTGGTTCTGAGACTTTCAGATACAATATTTTGATGTGACGTATCTCATTTTGTAACCAAGGCAATCCTGTGAAACTACTGACAGCGAATAGACGTTCAGTGAAAGAGAAAGAAACGATCGAAACAAAGACACAGCAGTACCATTAAAGTCAGTCATGGAAAACATTTCACAGAAAATGGAAAATTACTGAACAGAACGACTGAGTTCTGTAAGGAGTTAAACCAAAACATACTCCAACCATCATGAAATCAGCTTGTTCAGTCACGTAACAAAGATTCTATTTAGAATAATGAAGATGAGGACAAGGAACATAATCAAAAGAGAAATAGCAGAAGACCAATGTGGATTTGTCGAAGGAAAAGGAACTATTACATGTACATCCTAAGAACTCTCACAGAAACATCAAATGAGTTAAACAAGGATTTGTATTTATGCTTTGTTGATTACACCAAGGCCTTTGATCGGGTAAGACACAAAGAATCGATCAATCAAGCAGAAAAGCTCAATGTTGATAGAAAAGAGCAAAGAATAACAAAGAATGCGAACTGGGAACAAACAACAGCAATGAGAATAGAAAATAATGTAAGCTCTTTCCAAAATATTTAAAAGAGGGGTCAGGTAGGGTTGTGTTCTGTCACTAAATTTGTTTTCACTTTACAGCGAAACCCTCATGAGAAACCTAAAAGAATTCCCTAGGATAAAGGTTGGAGGATAAATGATAAACATAAAGGTTGGAGGATAAATGATAAACAATCTTCGTCATGCAGATGACACCATTCTAATAGTCAACAATGTGAAAGACCTACAACATTTTGTGGATATAATAGAACCAAAAATCAGAAATAAAGGGCTGAAGCTAGATAGCAAGAAGACTTAAGTCATGTTAATCAGTATAAAAGCAAAATATAACAGCAAATGGCCCAGCATTGTGACAAATTGGTACTTTAAAATATCGAGGAAGTGTCCTCTCACCAGACGGTAGATGCACATCAAAAATAGCCACCAGAATTAGCCAAGCCAAAACAGCATTCAACAAAATGAAAAGCAACAAATGCATGTCAGTTGACATCAGGAAGAGTTCTTCAGTATTATGTATAACTGATACTGTTGTACAGGTGTGAAACGTGGACAGTCAACACGCAAAGACAGAACAAGATTGAGGCAGCTGAACTGTGGTTTCGAAAATAGTTCCATGGACAGCAAAGAAAACAAATGAGTCAGTCTTGAAGAATGTATACACAAAAAGAGCATTAGTGAAGAAGATTATTATTATTACATGAATAAACGCCTTTCCATAAAATGCTCAACGCGTTTTACATAAAATCTTAATTAAAACATGCATTACAAATAGAAGCTGAATAAGACATTTAACTAATTAAAACAAATCAGAGAGCATACAAAGATATTCCAACATATCATGTTCACGTTCACAACACACACACACACACACACCACACACACACACACACACACACACACACACACACACACACACACACACACACACACACACACACACACACACAACCCACACCCATACACACACACAAAAATTAAAATTAAAATATATAATCAGAAGAATAAACTTAAAAAACACCAATAATAGACACAGTCATGTCAAGGACTAGAAAAGGTTAAAAACAGTCATTTTGTACTTCAGCACCAATGCCGTGGAAGTTACTCTGCAACCAGATACTTTTGAAAAAGATGGGTTTTAAGTTCCTTTCTGAAGGTTAAGTAACTATGTTGTTTTCTCAGGTTGAGTGGCAGATTGTTCCATACTGAAGGACCAAAAACAGAGAAAGCGCGTTTGCCAACTGTGGAGAGAGAAAAACGTGGTTCGACTAGTTGAAAAGAATCTCCGGAACGAAGGGTTCGAGTCGGTACATAATGTTGGATCAGTTCAGAAAGATATGGTGGTGCAGTGACTGTATCACTTAGACAGCGGAAACAGAGGCAAGCAATCTTGAAGTCTATTCTGGCTTTGATGGGGAGCCAGTGAAGGGATTTCAGCAGTGGATTTGCACTGTCAGATTGTTTCTTGTGCAGGATAAGGCGGGCTGCATTATTCTGAATGACCTGAAGCTTTCTAAGTTTGTCATCAGGTAAGCCAGCTAAGAGAGAATTACAGTAATCTAATCTTGACAAAATAAGACAAACTGCAAGCTTCTTCACGGCATCGGTGGTGAGGTAAGGACGAATCTTTGCAATCCTACGGAGCTGAAAGTTTAGGCTACGGCAAAGATTGTTGATATACGCGTCCATTGTAAATGATTCGTCAAGAAACACTCCAAGATTTCTAACAGATGGTGCAAAAGAAAGACTGCAGCCACAGATTGTCATTGTGCATGTTGGTGTTTGTTGTAGTTTATGTTTAGTACCGATTTTTATCAGTTCAGTTTTATCTTCATTCATTTTAAGCTTGTTTGTCATCATCCAGTCACCGACAGCCTCAATACCAGATTAGGAAAGGAAAGTAACATTTATAGGACATTTTATGAGGAAAGAAAAATTAGAGCTCTTTATCACAACAGCAATGCTGTAAGAAAAAAGAGAACCAGGTAGACCCATGGAGAAAATATTGGATAGACTTGCGGAGTGGATGAAGACAGAGAGGGTGGGAGATGTATTTGCAGCAACAAAGGATAGATTCGTATGGAGGGCCATGATCGCCAATGCCATCTAACAGGGCACATGATGATGATGATGACATGCTTCAACAAGACACCAACATCCCTGAGAAAGCCAAGACAAAACTCTAAACAAAAATCAGGGATTGCAAGAAGAGACTGAGGAGGCAATATGATATCTGAAGGCAGGGAAATCATCTGGCATGGTTAGCGTCATCTCAAAGCAGTACACACACAGAAGACAACTTCATTCCTGTCAAACAGAATAGCATCACGGTAGAAGGTAAATGAGCAATTGTCAACAGTTGCATTATGACAAAAACACCTTACAACACCAATGCGATCTCTATCACAACTTGACCAACATACAAAACATAAAAAACAGCACATATTTGACTCTGACTCAGCAGCCTGTATCCCTTCATGGTGTGAAACTCAGAGAATGTCTGCTGACAGAGAGAAGATAATTGTGGCTTTTGAGAACAGTGCTACATATGGAAAAAGATCCACACCTTGGGCGAGATGTCACTATTTTGCTTGCTTCACGTACTTTTACAAACTATTGTACAGCTGGTCAATATGTTTTAAAAATATATGTGACACAGTGGATTTCAAAATTGTTATTACAGTCAACGGAACTTTGACGGGTCTAAAGCTACCAAGTGTATGATTCCTAATGATACATGACGGGACATTCCTAAACAGCAATTGTGGTAGTGACATGGTAATGAATTATCTGCCATTCTGGAATGGCTAGTGTGGTGCTCTGTAGATTAATGAGTAACATCTCAGTGTGTAAGATTTCCATATGTAATATTTCTCTCCAGTGCTTGTACTGAAACTTGTAATGTTACAGTGCATTAATTGGAGGATTTCTGTAACGTGTTCATGTATCACCTTTCTGTTTAACGTTATCTGTAATCACAGTAAACTTGTAGTCAGAGTACCATCAACTTTAGACTGTAACATTTCAGTGTGCACCATTTCCATGTGTAACATGTTAATGTGTAACATCTCCATGTGTAACATTTCAGGTATAAGCTTTCTGTATAAGATTACCTGTACTTGCAATAAACTTGTAATGTCAAAGTACCATCAACTTCAGCTTGTAACATTTTATATATAACATTTCTATGTGTAACATTTCCATGTGTAACATTTTTATGTGTAATCTTTCAGTTCAATGTTACTTGTACTCACAGTAAACTTGTAGTGTCAAAGTACTATCAGCCACAGCCTGTCTGTTGTCCGTGTAACGGTTGCTGGCCGTACAACGGACACTTTTCCCATCCAGGTCTTTGCTGACTGTGGGAAAGGTCAGAGTAGCCTGCCCCTGACTGTCCTTAGCTGGTTGTCCCCCCTGTGTCTGTAGCCAGGTGTAGATGGCAGCAGGACGTCCAGGTGTGGTGCTATGACAGGTGAGTGTGGCTGTTTGTGTCACATCGCTGATGTATGGATACTGCTCACTGCTGGATACCTGGATGATGGGGGACGATGGCGGTGCTGGACACATACAGAACGACAGGACACAGTAAACTGGCCATTAAACCAATAAAAATTTAAATGTTGTGTTCGATTATCAGACACTTTAATCAATGGACAATCAGTAGACAGACATAGGGTGAAAAACAGATGATAAGGAAAAGGTTTATTCCCAAGGAGCAGATATAGGTTGTGTACATGTCTTGTGTGTCTACTCCCGTCCCAGTTAAAACAATTGTAAAGATTTTATGAAACCAGAGTTTTCATCAGGCAGAGAGGGACATTAGGGAGCTCAGCTTCACTTTGGAGACAACATAATAAGGGCGGTACCATTCTCCTTTCTGTCCCGGCTGCTTTACCTTCCAATCCCTTAAAGAGGTATCAATCTACAGCAGAGTAATGTACTTGGTATAGAGGTAGATCTCCTGCATTCCAATCTGCTCGCATATGTTGACACAAGTGTGAATCACACCCAGGAAACTCTATACGTGATTGTGGCTTCCACTTTGCTTGGCTGTGAATGTTCTCTTCATGGCTAGGGAAGGTAAAGCGCTGAGGGAGTGGGGAGAGATCTGTTGTCAACTGACCTGAGAGTAGTGAAATCTCTACCACATCACCTCTGTGTGACTCGGTTTATGGTCATGATACTACCTGTAACTTTCCCTACAGTCCACAGCGGTGTGATCAAGACATGACACAAACCTGGTTCAGCGTCATAGGACTACCTGTACCTTGCTTCATAGAAAATAGTGGTCTGATCATGACATGACACAAACCTGGTTCAGAGTCATAGGATTACCTGTACCTTGCCTTATAGACCATAGTGGTGTGATAAAGGTATGACACAAACCTGGTCATCTGCTCAGTAAACAGCCATGACCAGTCGTGTTTCACCTTGGTTTTTAAGATCAGCTGTTCTGTTGTTCTTCCTCACTGCTGTTATTACTACTCACTAATGCCACTGCACACACACACACACACAAAACCTCTCAAGTACACTGCACAATGTAACAAATTGAAAAACATAATGAATAATACGATGTGCTCAATACAAGTTAACGCACACGTATATAACACAATGTACCATAATTATGATTACAGTTTATGTGTGTAGGACAATGTCAGACAAATAAAAATGAAATTAATTACTGAATGAATTAGTAATAATAAAACAGTGATAATGATAGTATGAACATTTAATAATGTGATATGATAATGTTAACGATACTAATACTGAATGAAATAATAATATTAACACATTAATAACGACAATAATAACAAAATGATAGCACGATGTAATAACATTAACGATAACAAAAAACAATAATGATAGTGATCATAAAGACAATAATAATGATAAAACAATCGTAGTAATACAACTGGCATTAATGATAATAATAACAATAATGGCAATAATGTGGGTAATAATACAATCATAGTCACCATATTGATGATAATAATAATAATGAGATAATAAAAGCAATCATATTCACAATGATCAGATAATAACAGTAACAATAATTATGAAATAATACGAATGCGATAATAATATTGATATGATGATACTACTAATAATAATATGAAGAAGAACAAGAGAAGAAAGAAGAAGAAGAAGAAGAAGAAAAACAACAACAACAACAACAAACAACAACAACAATGGCGAAATATGATAAGTATTTGGCGCAAACTGTTCATTAATCATGATAATAATAATAACAATAATAATGATAATGATAATAATATAATAATGATATAATAATGATAATAATAGTAATAATAATAATGATAATAATAATGATATGATGATGATCATGATGATGATAATGATGATGGTGGTGATGATGATGATGATGATGATGATAATGATAATAATAAAGTGCTACTACTACTAATAATGATAATATAATAATAATAATGATAACAATCAGAATAATAATAATAGTAATAACAATGGCGAAATATGATTATGATAAGAATGTCATTGACACGGCGCAAACGGTTCATTTCAAAAGCATGCTCGTCCACTTTACAGGAATAGGACAATACTAAACATTCAGTCATGTGACAACAGACTGTAACAAAATATGAAATAAGTATAAGAAACTTTAATAAGAATGTGTATAAGAAAACGCCAAACACAAATAAATACAAATATTTACAGACACATAAACAATCTGCGTGCGCGCATGCGCGCACACACACACGCACACACACACACACACACACACACACACACACACACACACACACACACACACGCTCGCTCGCTTGCATGCACTCACACACGCACGTAAGCACACAGCCTGCACGCTCATCTTGTTAGGAGTATGACCCTTTATCCAAGAATGACAGTGACATCCAACCATTACATATCGTACGAGCAGAACAAACTCATGAGAAAAAGTGAGAGAGAGAGAGAGAGAGAGAGAGAGAGAGAGACAGACAGACAGACAGACAGACAAACAGACAGACAGACAGACAGGCAGAGACAGAGACAGAGACAGAGAGAGACAGACAGACACACAGACACACAGACACACACACACAGTGTATATATATATATATATATATATATATATGTGTGTGTGTGTGTGTGTGTGTGTGTGTGTGTGTGTGCGTGTGCGACGTGTGTGTGTGTGTGTGTGTGTGTGTGTGTGTATGTGTGTGTGTAAACCAACTCACAGTTCACAAAGAGTTTAACACTCTGATTCTTGTTGTACCAGCTGGTTTGCTTCCATCTTGTGGTACACGTGCACTCTTTGTCGTGGTCGTTTGGCGTCACAGGGTTAAAGGTCACACTACTGTTAACCCCTGTTGACCCCACCACATCCAGTTTGTCAGATTTACCGGGACAGGAAAAGGTCACAGAGGTCGCGCTGACTGGTTTACCTCCTGTGACAACACAGGTCAAGGTCACTATGTCACCTTGGTACACATGACCCCCAGTGGAGTTAGTGGTGATCACAGGATCAGACGTGGGAGGGTCTGCACAGAACACAATGATAATTGACTGTTTCGTTCAGTGTCCCCGCCATAGTGATCCTTTCATAAAGACTGGCAGTATTTACACGACATCATCAGAACCAAAGAATTTGTGAAAAAAGCTTACGATCAGGTTTGGCATACGCGTTTTTTGTACAAGCTGAAATCTATTGGTTTATCTGGCAATATGTATGATTACATTAAGTCTTTTTTAGCCAATAGAACCATTTAGGCAAGAGTGGGAACTAGATATTCTACTTCACTACATCTTGACATGGGAATTCCACAAGGTTCAGTGATAGCACCTCTTTTATTTAATATCCTTATACAGGATCTTTCTACAGCACTCTCAAATCGTGTTGTTTTGGTACAGTACGCTGATGATATATGTATTTGGATGAATATCACTTTAAAAAAGACAACTCCACAGAGAGCGCTGGATTACATTAAGAAGTTGTATCAATCTGATCTTGATAGTCTTGGAAACTATATGTTAGAAAATGGTCTGTCGTTGTCAGCAGAAAAAACTAACATGATGCTATTTAATCCTGGTGGTACTTTAAGTAACTTGCCTACTTTCAGATTGCTTGGTGAAGTGTTATATTACAAACAGGTTGTAAAATTTCTGGGAGTCTTTATTACATCGAAATTAAATTGGAATGTCCATTTTGATTATATTTCAACAAAAGCAAGAAAAGCCTTAAATTTTCTAAAGATAATAAGCAGATTACCTTGAGGAATGGATACAAACATACTAATTCATCTATCAACAGCACTTGTACGATCTAAATTATCATATGCGCAAGAAGTGTTCTTCAATGCACCAAAATATTTATTAAAGAAGATACAAAGCTTAGACTGCGAAAGTATTAAAATTGCTCTAGGCTCACGCTTCTAATCTGGAAACGTATAAAGTTGCTGGAATTTTGCCTCTGAACAACTATCGTGAGCTGGCAACAGCAAAAGTTGCCGTTAGAACTACTTCACGAACGGACAATTTTGTGAGTAAGGAAATTAAAATCAGGTCTGATGTTGACTTTCCAAAGCGAGCAAACACCATTTCATCACAAATGACTGTTGCAACTTACATATCTGACTTGGTCAAACAGTCTCACATAAATATGGATGAAATAGCTGAGACACCATCAACAAAGCCCATCCCTACATGATAAATGCAAAAAGCCTCTTTTGATATTGATTATACAGACGCTAAGAAACATGAAAACGTCAACATTTCGATATCCACAGCGAGAGA
This sequence comes from Monoplex corrugatus, assembly GCA_030674185.1. Taxonomy (NCBI): domain Eukaryota; kingdom Metazoa; phylum Mollusca; class Gastropoda; order Littorinimorpha; family Ranellidae; genus Monoplex; species Monoplex corrugatus. Next base: position 11,808 of record JAPXFY010002206.1, read on the forward strand.
ACACGTCGATGAAAAATACCGTACCCACCTTCATATTTTTACCGATGGATCAGTCTTAGAAAATAATTGTGCTGGAACAGCATTTTATGCTCCAACATTTAAAATAAGAAAGTTATTTTTCATTGGGGCAAACATATCTATATTTGAAGCGGAATTAGTCGCTATTATACAAGCATTGCATTATCTAGTAAATCTTAAACCCGTGTCTTTCAAAGTAGTTCTCTTCGTTTACTCAAAATCTGTACTATATGCCTTATGGTCTATTGATGCCAACACAAAGCCTGATTTACTTATTGAGGTAAATCATCTTGTACATCGTTTAAGGATAAAAGATACAGATATCAGTTTATGTTGGGTGCCCTCTCACGTTGGTCTTCATGGCAACGAAGTACATGTAGTTGACAGAGCAGCAAAGCAAGGTGCACAAAATTCTGATAGTTCTATAGAATTAGATAGTTCTATAGAATTAGATGTTCATACTTCCGTAAAAGAAGCTTGCAGCTTGCTCGAATCAGCCTCATGGATTCGATTTCATGAACATTTAAATGAACAGTTTGTGTCACAACAAATGATAAAACTTTCTGTTCAAAATGTATGTAAAAAATTGCAGTATTCTTCTGTATATCATTGAGATCGATTGCTGCTGTTCGTTTTCGTATTCAGCTAAACGCATTGAAAACAAAATATTGTAAAAATGTCAAGTGTATTTGCGGCCAACAGTTCATACTGTTTCACTGTTTATCTTACTGCACAATGCTACGTTCCTTTATACCAAAAATGTTTACGCAAGAAAACTATTCTGAAACTCATTTCGAAAAAGTAACATCAGCTCACTCTTTGTTAGATAAAATGTCAGATTCATTAGTTCACAGTCCTGTTAAGGCATTACTTTAACATTATGCAGTTTGTGTTTTAGTGTTAAATTTCCCGTCATATTGTTGAAGTTAATTGTTACTAATGTTAGTGTTAAGATTTCGTTCCATTTTTCTATTCTCCTACCTACTTATGACTTTTCACTCTGTCTCCCCTCTGTCCCAATCCAACCCGTCCAACTATCTTTCTCCATTTTTTCTTCCCCTCTCCCTCCTCCCCCGTCTAATATCACTTATAGTGAAAAGACGTTAAATCAAAGAACAAACAAAGAATTAGTCATGATGGTTGAACTTTGTTCATAAGATTATTCACAAGACAAAACAGGCGCAAAACAAGGGATCATGAACTGCGACAAGAACAGCTGCAACAACAGACAGACAACTTATAAACAGCATCTACAAATACTATTGCACGAAAATCAACACCAGCAAGACAGAAGTGATGTGAGTAGTACAAAGATCTGACAAATGTGACAACAGAATATTTACCGAGGATGGAAAATTGACAGACTGAGACCAAACTCCAAAGGGCTGACACTGAGAGTTACCAACATCCATTCATCTGTAGCAAGCTTCCAATCATCCTCATGAAAACAAAAGTCAGGTTATCAGTTTAATTGTTGTGCACACATTCACAAACAAGTTGAAACATCTTGAAAGAAAAATCAAAACTTGAAACATCAGATGTCTCAGAAAAACAGCAGCTCAGACGAGACGAGACCTGATGAGAATGCAGAAATGTAAAAGATGATTGAGGAATATAGTGGTCTGGCCACCTGATAAGATAGCCAGTCAACCAGGCACAACTTCAAGTATACAACAACAGAACTGATGCTTGGACTTCAGAGTCGAGACAAAGACCACAGCAACGCCGCACATATGGAGTGGCAGACACTCCACACATACAACATGATACTGTGCTTAGCTTCCTGTCTCACTGCACATTGACAATTCATCTCTCCATGATATGTTCCAGTATAAGCAGACAGAAGTACACTGAAGAAATTTCATTATAAAGGAAGAGGATGACGAGGAAGGACTGCACACACGTTATCCCAAGGGGATGTACAACACTCTCCATACAACCTGACTCACATTGTTGTTACAACATTATTACTGTCACTTTTGAATAGGTTCGTATTGCATGTAAAATTACAACTAATGATGTGCTTTGAAGTATATTATCAATAAGTTTTTTTTTCGTTATTTTGTTGACTGCATTGTGCACTGTACAATAATATTTTAGCAACTCACAGTTCAGATCAACAGTAAAAGTGTCTGTGGCAGTGACGCCACTAACAGTGTTCCTGGCTTTGCATGTCACCCGTATACCGTCCTCTGACTGTTGTGGCTGGAATGTATATGTCTGTTGCTGATGAACCACAGCAGGGCCTGTAGATCGCGTCCAGGTAAAGCTGGGGACAGGTGTAGATCCCTGAGGGATGCTACAGGTCAGGGTCAAGGTCTGGGAACCGTCTGTGTCAAAGGGACTGCTTCCTGTGATGATAACCTCATCAGGACCATCTGCAATAATTACGAACATTTGTAAGTGTGTGTGTGTGTGTGAGTGTGTGTGTGTGTGTGTGTGTGTGTGTGTGTGTGTGTGTGTGTGTGTGTGTGTGTGTGTGTGTGTGTGTGTGTGAGTGTGTGTGTGTGTGTGTGTGTGTGTGTGTGTTGTGTGTGTGTATGTGTGTTGTGTGTGTGTGTGCATGTGTGTATGCGTGTGTGTGTGTATGTGTGTGTTGTGTGTATGTGTGTGTTGTGTGTGTGTGTGTGCGCGTGTGTGTGTATGCGCTGGACACAGCTTTTGTTTGTTTGTTTGTTTGTTTCTTTCTTTGTTTGTTTGTTTGTTTGTTTGTTTCTTCTTTGTTTTTGTTTTGCTCCACAATGTGCGTGTATTCGCTGTGGTTTTTCACACACAGGGTGTGGGTTGTTTTGAGAGTAACTTGCATCACAATGTGCGTAATGGTGATCTATTTATTCATTCTTCTTAAGACCTCTGTCTTCTTTGATTAATGAGAATTAACAAGAATGCTAATGCATGAATTCTGATACCACAGATCTTTATGTATGAGAACGATGGACAAGCCAACGCGAGTGCTTTTAGTTGCACTGAGAAAAGCCGGTATCAGAACATATCTAGTGATAAAGTTAAAACATTCAGAGACTGGATGACAGTCTTTTGTCCTTTCATACATTGAATGTATGACATGAATGACAAGCTCTTTGTCTGTCATGGCTAGCAATGCTGTGAACTGGAGATCTCATATCTTTACCGAGTTCAGTGTGAACCTGCAAGACAAAAAATGGGATATTTGACGCCCATCTTCACGCGTCATTCACTGTGCCAGTGTCAGTTTATCCTTCGTAGCTCACTGACCTCCCTTTCCAGTTCAAGATATGTTTGCTGTCTGTCTTAATGTGTGAATCTTTATCTTACTATCATGTTCGTAGTTCTTTTCCTTCCTCTCTTTTTAGTGCTTGTCAGTAGATGTTTTGTGCAGGCTCAAGGGGTCTGCTAGAGAATTGCTGGTTAATTTGGATGGTGCACATATGGATTACTGTGGGTGCGATGAACCCTTCTTGAACAAACTCTATCACGAAATTCCTTACAAAACTATTCAGAAAGAACCACACATTGTATAAGTAATCATACTGTAAAACCATATCAATATCATAAATGATTCAAACATAAAAACTTGAAAACAAAAATAAAACAACGACAACCATACAGAATCTGCACTAAGTCATTATGTTGTAAGCCCAACAGTTGTCAGTACATTGGAGTGGAGATTCAAACACAGACCTATTCACTAAGTTATTATGTTGTATATCCAATAGATGTCAGTAGTACTGGGGATTCAAACACAGACACTCACAAGGAACTCTGATGGTGTGAGAAGGCCCAGTGACGTCAGTGACCCAGTTGACGTCACAACGAAGCGTTTTACCGTCATCAGTTTTGCTGATTGTCCGAGTCAGCTGTAGACTGGTGTCACCATAACCGCCATAGTTCTCTGCTGTGTTGGAGTAGAACCACACCAGTCTTCCTGATGGCTTACCCACTTCACCACTACACGTACACTGCAGACTGCTGTTCTCCACCACATAGGTGGTGTTGGGGTTACAGGTTATGGAAGGTGGTGATGGTGTGGCTGACAGACAATGAGGACAGTGTCAACACGTTAACTCAATCAGTAAGTACAATGATATTCGAAACAAACAATACCTCATTCAGTATTATCGTAGCACTGTGAACAGACGTAACACATTCAGTAGTATCATAACATTGCAAACAAAAGTTAACTCATTCAGTCTTATAAATGCATCGGAAAGAAAAGGTAAATAATTAAGTGCATCATAAAATCGGAAACAGAAGACCAGTCGCCGTGGTGTAGTGGTTAGCGCAACAGACACCGGCTGGAAGGTTGTTGGTTCGAATCCCCATCAGTCCCTTCAAAAATCATTATGGGATTTTTCGGCTCTAACCGGCGAGCTGTGGGCGAGCTGTGGGCTCATTGGGAAGACTGTGACCACATAGTCGGGTCTCATCCACTTCACGGATGCGTCAATGAGGGTGTTACTCAAATCTTCTGACCAGCACCGCAAGTGTCTGTATCTCTCAGGCCAGGATATGTTATGATAGTAAGCGTAGAGTACTGCCCTGCCACACAGTCTTGATGAAACTCCATAGCATCATGATTATCATCCTCACTGACATTATCATCATCGCATTGCTCCAGCTTCTGTGGCCATTAGCATGGCAAAGGAAATGGGACAAAAAAGGTGAGCACAAAAGTAACCTACCTGAGTGCAATGATCCTTAAAAAATTGAAAACGAAGATAAATCATTCAGTACTGTCAAAACATTGGAAAGAAAGGATAAATCAGTAAGTATTTTAACTGCGATGGGAAGAAAACGTATACATTTCACAGCTGTCACAAAATTTGAAAATGAAAAGTAAACCATTCAGTGTTATCATAACATTCAAACAAAATGTAAATCAGTCAGTATTATAAATACATCAGAAATAAAAACTGACTCATTTAGTATTATATTTAACATTACTAAAACATTGGAAAGAAAAGGTAAGTTACTCAATGCTGTAAATAGAAATGAAACAAAGGATGAATTATTCAGTATTATGAACACATCGGAAATTAAAGTGAACTCATTTAGTATCACAAGAACATTGGAAACAAAAGATAAGTCATTCATTATCATAAACACAACGGAAACAAAAGATAATTCATTCAGTGTAATAAATGCTTAGGAAACACAATACAACTCTTTCATTGTAAATATATTGGAAACACAAAATAACCAATGTATTACCATAGATACATTGGAAACAAAAATATGGAGCACTATGGCCCTATAAAACTGATACGTAATCCTTATGCTGAATAACAGCGCTCTGACTTTAAAACAGGAAACATGTAATCAAATGTCTTTGCAAGATGATAGAATTCACCAATTATATCATCAATATTTTACAAGATTTAGAAATTAAAATAACATGAACGTGATTTATATGAAAATATATTGATTTTTTTAATAATTTCAAATACATAATTCACTGTTTTCTCTCTGTGTCTCTGACTCTGTCTCTGTCTGTCTGTCTGTCTCTCTCTGTCTCTCTCTGTCTCTGTTTGTCTGTCTGTCTGTCTGTCTGTCTGTCTGTCTCTCTCTCTCTCACGGGCCCGTGCATTTCCTACTGCTGAGTAAGACAGAAAGAAAGAAAGAACACTCACCAACAACACTGCTGTCAGTTTTCTCTGTATCACCAGGGGAGACAATCACTCTATAGGTGTAGGTACCAATGTCGCTAGGTGACGGGGAGTTGGTGATGTCACAGCGCCCTGTCTTGTCCTGTGTGGGGGTGGTGGAGGTGTCAATGGTGGCATTATTGGACACTAGCTGTGTGTAGGCGCCGTTCTGTGAGACACAACACTGGTATAGTGACAATCATGACACAACATTGGTACAATGACAATCATGACACAACATTGGTACAATGACAATCATGACACAACATTGGTACAATGACAATCATGACACAACAATGGTACAATGACAATGATGACACAACATTGGTACAATGACAATGATGACACAACATTGGTACAATGACAATGATGACACAACAATGGTACAATGACAATGATGACACAACAATGGTACAATGACAATGATGACACAACAATGGTACAATGACAATCATGACACAACAATGGTACAATGACAATGATGACACAACAATGGTACAATGACAATCATGACACAACATTGGTACAATGACAATCATGACACAACAATGGTACAATGACAATCATGACACAACACTGGTACAATGACAATCATGACACAACAATGGTACAATGACAATGATGACACAACAATGGTACAATGACAATCATGACACAACATTGGTACAATGACAATCATGACACAACAATGGTACAATGACAATGATGACACAACAATGGTACAATGACAATGATGACACAACAATGGTACAATGACAATGATGACACAACAATGGTACAATGACAATCATGACACAACATTGGTACAATGACAATCATGACACAACAATGGTACAATGACAATCATGACACAACAATGGTACAATGACAATGATGACACAACAATGGTACAATGACAATGATGACACAACAATGGTACAATGACAATGATGACACAACATTGGTACAATGACAATCATGACACAACATTGGTACAATGACAATGATGACACAACAATGGTACAATGACAATCATGACACAACATTGGTACAATGACAATCATGACACAACAATGGTACAATGACAATCATGACACAACAATGGTACAATGACAATGATGACACAACAATGGTACAATGACAATGATGACACAACATTGGTACAATGACAATGATGACACAACAATGGTACAATGACAATGATGACACAACATTGGTATAATCACAATGATGACACAACATCGATACATAACAATGATGACACAACATCGATACATAACAATGATGACACAACAATGGTACAATGACAATGATGACACAACAATGGTACAATGACAATGATGACACAACATCGATACATAACAATGATGACACAACATCGATACATAACAATGATGACACAACATCGATACATAACAATGATGACACAACAATGGTACAATGACAATGATGACACAACAATGGTACAATGACAATCATGACACAACAATGGTACAATGACAATGATGACACAACAATGGTACAATGGCAATGATGACACAACAATGGTACAATGACAATGATGACACAACATCGATACATAACAATGATGACACAACAATGGTACAATAACAATGATGACACAACAATGGTACAATGACAATGATGACACAACAATGGTACAATGACAATGATGACAACATTGGAACAATGATAATGATGACACAACAATGGTACAATGACAATGATGACACAACAATGGTACAATGACAATCATGACACAACATTGGTACAATGACAATGATGACACAACAATGGTACAACAACAATGATGACACAACATTGGTACAATGATAAATGATGACACAACATGGTACAATGACAATCATGACACACTGGTGCAATGACAACCATGACATAATAACGGTACAATGACAATCATGACATAACATTGGTGAAATGACAACCATGACACAACATTGGTGTAATGACAACCATGACACAACATTGGTACAATGACAATCATGACACAACATTACAACATTGGTACAATGACAATCATGACACAACAATTGGTACAGTGATAATCATGACACAAAACTGGTACAATGACAATCATGGCACAACATTGGGTCAATAACAACCCTGACATAACATTGGGACAATGATGATTATCACGACACAACATTAGTACAATGACAATCGAGCCGTAAAATTGGTACAGTAACAATTAAGGCAAAACATTGCTACAATGACAATCAAGACACAGCATTGGTACATTGACAATCATGCCATAATATTGGTACAATGACAATCATGCCATAATATTGGTGCAATGACAATCAAGACACAGCATTGGTACAATGACAATCATGCCATAATATTGGTACAATGACAATCATGAAGCACCACTGGTGAAATGACAATCATGACACAACATTGGTACAATGACAATCATGACACAACATTGGTATAATGACAATCATGGCACAACATTGGTATAATGACAATCATGACACAACATTGGTACAATGACAATCATGGCACAACATTGGTATAATGACAATCATGACACAACATTGGTATAATGACAATCATGACACAACATCGGTACAATAACAATCATGACACAATATTGGTACAATAACAATCATGACATGACATTGGTATAATGACAATCATGACACAACATTGGTATAATGACAATCATGACACAATATTGGTATAATGACAATCATGACATGACATTGGTATAATGACAATCATGACACAACACTGGTACAATAACAATCATGACATGACATTGGTATAATGACAATCATGACACAACATTGGTATAATGACAATCATGACACAACATTGGTACAATGACAACCATGACATGACATTGGTATAATGACAATCATGACACAACATTGGTATAATGACAATCATGACACAACATTGGTATAATGACAATCATGACACAACATTGGTGTAATGACAATCATGACACAACATTGGTATAATGACAATCATGACACAACATCGGTACAATAACAACCATGACATGACATTGGTATAATGACAATCATGACACAACATTGGTATAATGACAATCATGACACAACATTGGTATAATGACAATCATGACACAACATCGGTACAATAACAATCATGACATGACATTGGTATAATGACAATCAAGACACAGCATTGGTACATTGACAATCATGCCATAATATTGGTACAATGACAATCATGCCATAATATTGGTGCAATGACAATCAAGACACAGCATTGGTACAATGACAATCATGCCATAATATTGGTACAATGACAATCATGAAGCACCACTGGTACAATAACAACCATGACATGACATTGGTATAATGACAATCATGACACAACATTGGTATAATGACAATCATGGCACAACATTGGTACAATGACAACCATGACATGACATTGGTATAATGACAATCATGACACAACATTGGTATAATGACAATCATGACACAACATTGGTATAATGACAATCATGACACAACATTGGTGTAATGACAATCATGACACAACATTGGTATAATGACAATCATGACACAACATCGGTACAATAACAACCATGACATGACATTGGTATAATGACAATCATGACACAACATTGGTATAATGACAATCATGACACAACATTGGTACAATGACAATCATGACACAACATTGGTATAATGACAATCATGGCACAACATTGGTATAATGACAATCATGACACAACATTGGTACAATGACAATCATGGCACAACATTGGTATAATGACAATCATGACACAACATTGGTATAATGACAATCATGACACAACATCGGTACAATAACAATCATGACACAATATTGGTACAATAACAATCATGACATGACATTGGTATAATGACAATCATGACACAACATTGGTATAATGACAATCATGACACAATATTGGTATAATGACAATCATGACATGACATTGGTATAATGACAATCATGACACAACACTGGTACAATAACAATCATGACATGACATTGGTATAATGACAATCATGACACAACATTGGTATAATGACAATCATGACACAACATTGGTACAATGACAACCATGACATGACATTGGTATAATGACAATCATGACACAACATTGGTATAATGACAATCATGACACAACATTGGTATAATGACAATCATGACACAACATTGGTGTAATGACAATCATGACACAACATTGGTATAATGACAATCATGACACAACATCGGTACAATAACAACCATGACATGACATTGGTATAATGACAATCATGACACAACATTGGTATAATGACAATCATGACACAACATTGGTATAATGACAATCATGACACAACATCGGTACAATAACAATCATGACATGACATTGGTATATTGACAATCATGACACAACATTGGTACAATGACAATCATGCCATAATATTGGTACAGTGACAATCATGAAACACCATTGTGAATGACAATCGTGACACAACCTCGATACACTGACAATCATGACACAACATTAGTACAATGACATTCATGACACAGCATTGGTTCAATGACAATCATGACACAATATTGTTACAATGACAATCATGACACAACATTGGTAAAATGACAATCATGACAATATTGGTACAATGACAATCATGACACAACATTGGTACAATGACAATCATGACACAACGATGGTACAATGACAATCATGACACAATATTGGTACAATGACAATCATGACACAACGTTGGTATAATGACAGTCATGACATGACATTGGTACAATGACAATGATGACACAACATTGGTACAATGGCAAACATGACACAACATTGGTACAATGGCAATCACGACACAGGATTGGTGCACTGACAATCATGATGCATTTTGTGCAATGGCAATCATGATACGATATTTGTACATAAAGAATAATGACAGAACATTGGTACAATTACAGTCGTGATACAGCAGCGGTACAATGACAATCATGAATAAAGCCTTATAGTGTAATACTAACCATAAGTGAGTACTGATATGAGATGATGATGGCTCCGTCTGTCTGATTAGACAATGGATGTGCCCAGTCAAGCTGGATGTGTACCAATGGTGGCTGTGGCTGAACAGACTGATTCTTGAGTGGAAGTCCTTGGCAGAGACAACGCACATGAAGCTTGATGGCTGTGGATGTTGATCGCTGCCACAATTCTCCATCTCTTTTCTGTCCAGTCACAATCGAGTTCGTCTCTCCTCTGCAATGGCGATATCTGCACGTACTGCCTGTCGTCAGCCACAGCGATTTCTAGGTGTCTCTTCCTACGTGTTCATACTGATATCAGAAGAGACTTCAGGTCATGCTTGCAAAAGTTTCTATATCGTAGCAGATGGCATCCTGTGGGCTGAATCCCGCATCGAGCTCTCCACACAGGATATCGTTTTGATCATTCTGCTTGCAGCGGACATGTACAAGCTGGTGCAGTCTTCGTTGTGCAAGGAGCATATACATGTTTGGCAAGCTGGTCTGTTCTGGGACATCCCTGTTTTGCAGACAGTCCTTCCAGGAAATGCCCAGGATCTGGCACAAGCACCACAGATGTAAAGTATTGACCTTATGGTATGTGTAGGCTGCCCAGCTCTTGCTGCCATATTATTATGAGATCATCTCAAAGAAAAATGGTATCATCCTTGCACTGAATGATGATCATTTCTTGACACACTTAATCAATTTAACATCCATGACAGTTTTCATTATACTGGCTTGTGACACAAATCATCATGGCCCATTTTAATGTCTCACTTCTGAAGTAAGACATTGTTATAGGAATGGTCTCAGACTGGTAGAGTACGATCAGTCGCTGTCCCTATCTGTCAGTGCATTTTCAATGCAAATGTAAACGTAACATAGTTGTAAGCAAAACTGATTAAAGAAACAACTTCATCAAAGGAAAGAGACTGACCCCTCGTTTCCGTGACCACACACACGTGTACAGTCCTCGTGAGGAATAGATCTTGTTGATGACCACACTGCCACTAACAGTCCATCCACCGCCACTGCTTGGGGGTGAAATCGTAAGAGTGGGCGTTGATAGTACAGCGTTTACTGTAACACACACAAGCGTACGCACACACACACAAACACACAATCACGCACACACACACACACACACACACACACACACACACACACACACACACACACAAGCGCGCACACACGCACGCACACGCACACACACACACACCTACGCATGAACGCACACACACACATGTACACACACACACACACACACACACACACACACACACACACACACACACACACACACACACACACACACTGATGGGGTTTGATAAGGTAGGTGTTGATAGTATACCCTTTACGTAATACACACACACAAACACTCACACACAAATGCACGCACGTACACACTTACCAACAACATGCAGTAGACAGGACACACTGTCACCAGTAATGCTACATGCATACCATGTCCCACCAAGGGCCCTAGTAGTCAGTGTTGAGGTGAAGGTACTGCTGCCAGCACTGATGTAGGTCAGGGAGTAATCGTTGGTGACAGGGACTGTACAGGATGTGGTGTCACACGTACCGATAACACCAAATGTTGTTGATGATGGTGTGCGAACTGACCACTGTACTGTACCACTGTACTGGTCACAGGTCAAGGTCACTGCCTGGTTTTCCACAACTTCCACATAGTCTGAGTCACAGGGCTGTAGACGTACACCTGACGACACAATATCATCATTACCATTATTATCATCACTATTCTCAGCACCATAATGACCATCGTACCATCAGCATTATCATCTTCATCATCATCATCATCGTCCTCGTCCTCGTCCTCGTCGCCGTCATCATCATCATCGTCGTCGTCGTCGTCGGCGTCGTTGTAAATGTTTTCATCGGCATCATCATAACATCCTCATCCAATTTTTCGACGTCTTTGTTATAGTAAATATTGAAGTCATTTTCATTGTCACTGTCATTGATATGTTTTGTCCTTATCATTGCTTTCGTCACCATCATCTTCACGATCATCACTGTTCACATTGGTTTTTGTCATCAACAATGATTTTAATGGAAATCTCCATGCTTGTAATGATTCCTCTACCACCTGACGCCACTGATGCCATGTGGTGAAGAAGATCCCTAATTGTCATGACATAAGTCATAAGCCTTCACAAAAGCCCAGTGTGCCGGGAAGGCCTCAGGTCCTGTTTAGCGTATGGAGTCTATGTCTGTCCTAGTATCAGTATGTCACTGGAACAACTCAGGCCACATTATCGTGACATGTGTATGTCCATCGGCGTTGTCAAAACAGAATCTCTTGTAAATAGATGAAGATAAAAACACACCCAATCCCACAGCACGTACTGACCACACAATCACATCAAAGAAACCAACACCAGGACAACAGATACACAGCCCCCATAAGCTCTGGTTGGCTCAGGGATGACAGTGACAATGGAAAGCAGCAATGGTGGGAGCATTCTAATAAGTACATAAACATCCCTTCCACACACACACACACACACACACACACACACACACACACACACACACACACACACACACACAAAGACGGGGGGATTGAATAATAGAAACATTCTCTATCCTTAACACAGAATATCATAGAACAGTTTCTGTCTTATCTATCGTCCACACCAGTTATTTTGTTTATAGCAGGCAGGTGGCCTCTGTTGCCAGAGCCATGGACTCAAGACTTGATCTCGAGTTCAGTCCCCGGCCTACACATATAAAATGGTCTTTTTGCTAATATCGTCACTGCTCCAATCATTCTGGTGGTGGAGGCTTGTGTCTCACAGGTCCCACTCCCAAACATTTCCTCCCCTTTTCAAGACCTTGTAAATGAATAGTTGTGTGAAGGTTCAAGAATCTGCTGGACAATAACTGGGAGATTTGGGTGGATTACATATGGAATTGTTTGGGTACAAACATTCTACAATGACCTAGCTTCGATCTTTACATTCTAAATTCGTTTTTGTCACATGTGGTCACAAATACAGTGTACATCTAAGTATCTGCTGTAAACATCCCAGTCTACATTTCCAGCACTTAAGAAAACAAACGCCAGACAGTATAGCTTATTTAGAAAGTAACTTCTCATTCTCTTTTATCTGAGATTCTTTGGTGTGCACTTTTCCACGTTGATTATTTCCACTTCTGGCCTTGTAGACTATATCCTGGATTGTTTTGGTCCCAGTCTTCCCAATGAGCCCATAGAGCGCCCAACTCTGGGTAGGAGCCAGTTAGAGTAAAAAAACATCCCACAATGATTTATGAAGGGACTGATGAGGATTCAAACCCACAACCTTCTAGCTGGAAGTCTGTTGCACTAACCACATTTTTGGCTTTTTAATTTGTTTTCTAACGTCATCAATGTTGGTGGATTGTCATTTAACATTTTCTCTGGCTTTGCAGGCTGAAACAGACCCTGAACTTTCAAGAAAAATGCTTTGCTTGGAGGACCGGATTTTATTTTCCTGAGATGCTGTTCAATTATTGTATGTGCACTGTGAATGTTCAGGATCTGGTCTGCTCAAACAGTTTCCTGGTGAACTTAAAGGGATCTCTAAGGAAGCAATCTCAGTCTTCCTCTTTCTGCTTCTTCTCTTCTTGCTTCATCTGCGCACATGTACATATATACACATATGCGTACTTACACACACAAACGTATATACACATCCACACTCAAACACACTCACACATATATGTACACTCTACTTCCACCACCACTATCACCATTCAGCACCACAGCAATACCAAACAATGATCCATTCTGTTAAAATCAAAACACACTTACCTGACACAGACCCAAGACAGAACAGCAGACACAATATAGCGCCGGACTTGAAATCCATCGTGAATGACATGACAGTTAAAAAATTTCTGTAGGGTACACAAATAAATGAATTATTGAACCTCTTCTGTAAAGCATACAAGTGAATGTGATGTTAGAATATTTCTGTATGGTATACAAGAAAACGAGCCACCAAAACATATATACAAATAACTGAGTCGTTTAAACATTTCTAAACACTACTGTACTTGTACAAGTAAATGAATCACCACTGAAACATATCTGTACCATATACGATTAAATGAGGCGTTAAAATATTTCTGTGTGGAATGCAAGTGAAGAGTCAATGTTAAAACATGATGTATAACAAAAACCAAATCACTACATCACTGTGAAAACATGATGTACAACAGTGAACAAGTTTCTATGTTGTGAAACATCCTGTACGAAAATGCACACAAATCACTTTATCACCGTTACCACATATTGTACAATAGTGTACAGTTTACTGTATCAATGTTAAAACATGATGTACAACGCTATATAAGCCATTACATCACACTTAAAACATGATGTACAACAGTGTTTAACTCACTATATCAACGTTAAAACGTGAAGTTCAAGACTGTACAAGTCACTCTATCACTGTTAAACCATGATGTGTAACATTCTACACGTCACTGTATTACCATTAAAACAGGACGAACGAGTTACGTTGCTGTATCACCGTTAAAACTTGATATGTAACACTGCACATGTGTGTATCGCTAATCTAATATAATGAAGGCCTACACTGGTGTAGCAGTTGTACACAGTGAATCCACGTAAGTCCCAGTCACTAAACCACTCTCGACTGTACATATGTGATCAACAACTTCCTGACTGTACACAAGTAGGCCTACACTGCATACGCCAACAAGGAACAAGATTAGCATGCCGCTACTGTCAACTTGGGACATTGATATTATCATGTGAAAAGGCTTTTCTTTTCTTTTGTGAACACTTGAACCGCCTGCACGATTCGGTGCACCCAGTGTTAAATTCCTGTCAAGGCAACTGCTCTCTGTCTGTCTGTCTGTCTGTCTGTCTGTCTGTCTGTCTGTCTGTCAATGTCTGTATGTATGTCTGTCTGTCTGTCTGTCTCTCTCTCTATCTATCTATCTTTCTCTCTCTATCTATCTCCCTTTCTCTTTTTTCCCTTTCTTTCTCTCGTTCACGCTCTTTTCTTTCCCCTTTCTCTCTCTC
>JAPXFY010002207.1:0-10000 GCA_030674185.1 Monoplex corrugatus
TCCTTTTTCTGTCCCATTGCTTGAACATCGAACGTCTGTGCCTATTTCTGTCTGTCTGTCTGTCCGTCAGTCTCTGTATCTGTCTATTTATGTGCATGTGTGTGTCTCTTGTCTGCCTGTGTGTTTGTCTGTTCGTTCGTTCTTTGATTTAACGTCTTTTCACTATAGTCATATTAGACGGGTTTGTATTTGTATGTCTATGTATCTGTCTGTCTCTGTATGCGTATGTGTGTATCTCTCTCTTATCTCTCTTTCTCTCTCTGTGTCTTTGTGTCTGTGTGTCTTTCTTTCTCTGTCTTTCTGTCTGCCTCTGTCTGTCTATCTGTCTGATTTTCTGTCTGTCTGTCTGTCTGTCTCTCTCTCTTTCTTTCTTCTCTCTCCCCTCTCTCCTCCTCTTTCTCTCTCTCTCCTCGCTCTCCCTCCTTTTCTTTTCGCTCGGTTTGTTTGTGGATATTCAATGCTTGTGCGTGCGCACGTCTGTGTGTGTGTGTGTGTGTGTGTGTGTGTGTGTGTGTGTGGTGTGTGTGTGTGGTGTGTGTGTGTGTTGTGAGTTTTGTGTGTGTGTGCGTGTGTGTGTGTGTGTGGTGTGGTGGTGTGTTGTGTGTGGGGTATGTATGTGTTTTGCGTGAGTGTGTGGATGTGTGTGTGTGTGGTGTGAGTGTGCTTTGTGTGTGTGGGTGTGTGTGTGTGAGAGAGGGGAGAGAGAGAGAGGGCAGAGAGGGGAGAGACAGACAGACAGACAGAGAAAGAGACAGATAGGACAGAACATACAGAGGGGCAGAGAGACAGACAGACAGACAGACAGAGAGAATGGGAGGAATAATATATACCCATATTTTCTATTCATACGCATCTTTTAATCTGTCTTGGTATATATGCATCTGTCTCTCTATATGTCCATAAATACACACGATCAGAGTGTATGCTTCCTGACTGGTCCTGTTCAAAACTTGAACCGAGTGACTGGGCCAAAGACTGGTTGCACCAATAATACATTTACAAGACCATGTCCTTTGGACTCTGCTGTGTGCGTCTGTGTCTGTGTGTCTTTGTGCTTCCTCGTCTCTGTATCTGTGTCTACTTGCTTGCTTAGCTTATCTGTCTTTTGTCTGTGTCTGATGTCTTTGTGCTTCTCTCCTGTATCTGTCTGTCCACTTGCTTGCTAATCTATCTACGTCTGTGCTTTTTCTGTCTGTCTGTCTGTCCGTCATCTCTGTTCTGTCTATTTATGGCATGTGTGTGTCTCTTGTCTGCCTGTGTGTTTGTCTGTTCGTTCGTTCTTTGATTTAACGTCTTTTCACTATAGTCATATTAGACGGGTTTGTATTTGTTATGTCTTTTATCTGTCTGTCTCTGTATGCGTATGTGTGTATCTCTCTCTTAGTCTCTCTTTCTCTCTCTGTGTCTTTGTGTCTGTGTATCTTTCTTTCTCTGTCTTTCTGTCTGCCTCTGTCTGTCTATCTGTCTGATTTTCTGTCTGTCTGTCTGTCTGTCCCCTCTCTCTTTCTTTTTCTCTCTCTTCTCTTTCTCTCTCTCTCCTCGCCCCCCCTCCTTTTTTTTTTCCTCGGTTTGTGTGTGGATATTCAATGCTTGTGCGTGCGCCACGTCTGTGTGGGGTGTGTGTGTGTGTGTGTGGTGTGTGTGTGTGTGTGGTGTGTGTGAGTATTGTGTGTGCGGGGTGTGTGTGTGTGTGTGTGTGTGTGTGTGTGTGTGTATGTATGTGTGTTGCGGGGTGGTGGGATGTGTGTGTGTGTTGTGTGTGCGTTTGTGTGTGTGTGTGTGTGTGTGAGAGAGAGAGAGAGAGAGAGACAGACAACAGACAGACAGACAGACAGAGAAAGAGACTTAGACAAGACAGACGACAGACAGACAGAGAGAAGAGAGGCGTGAGAGAAAGAGAAGAGAGAGAGACAGACAGACAGACAACAGACAGAGAAAGACAGACAGGCAGCAACAAAGACAGGCAACAGAGAGAGAGAGAAGAAAGACAGAGGACAGAGAGAGAGAGACAGACAACAGACAAAATGACAGACATACAGGACAGAGAACAGACAGACAGACAGACAGAGAGAATGGGAGGAATAATATATACCCATATATCTATTAACGCATCTTTTAATCTGTCTTGGTATATATCATCTGTCTAGCTATCTGTCCATGGTAACACCGATCAGAGTGTATCTTCCTGACTGCGTCCTGTTCAAAACTTGACCGAGCGACTGGGCCAAAGACTGGTTGCACCCCCAAAAATACACTTCACAAGCCATGCCTTTGGACTCTGCTGTGTGCGTCGTGTCTGGTTCTTTGTGCTTCCTCGTCTCTGTATCTGCCTGTCTACTTGCTTGCTTGTTATCTGTCTGTTTGTCTGTGTCTGAGTGTTTTGTGCTTCCTCGTCTCTGATCTGTCTGTCCCCTTGCTTGCTAATCTATCTGAACGTCTGTGCCTATTTCTGTCTGTCGTCTGCCGTCCAGTCTCTGTATCTGTCTATTTATGTGCAATGTGTGTGTCTCTTGTCTGCCTGTGTGTTTGTCTTTTCGTTCGTTTTTTTGTTTAACGTCTTTTCACTATAGTCATATTAGACGGGTTTGTATTTGTATGTCTATGTATCTGTCTGTCTCTGTAGCGTATGTGTGTATCTCCTTCTTAGTCTCTCTTTCTCTCTCTGTGTCTTTGTGTCGTGTATCTTCTTCTCTGTCTTTCTGTCTGCCCCCCTGTCTGTCTATCTTCGATTTTCTTCTGTCTGCTGCTGTCTTTTCTCTCTTTCTTTCTCTCTCTCTCCCCTCTTCTCCCTCCTCTTTCTCTCTCTCTCCTCGCTCTCCCTCTTTTCTTTTCGCTCGGTTTGTGTGTGGATAATTTAATGCTTGTGCGTGCGCACGCTGTGGTGTGGGGTGTTGTGTGTGTGTGTGGGTTGTTGTGTGTGTGTGTTGTGAGTTTTATGTGTGTGTGCGTGTGTGTGTGTGTGTGTGTGTGTGTGTGGTGGTGTGGTATGTATTGTGTGCGGTGTGTGTTTGGGTGTGTTTGTGTGTGTGTGTCGTTTGTGTGTGTTGTGTGTAGAGAGAGAGAAGGGGAGAGAGACAGACGACAGACACCAGACCGAGAAAAAGGGCTTAGACAGAACAGACAACAGACAGACAGAGAGAAGAGAGAGCGTGAGAGAAAGAGAGAGAGAGAGAGAGAGAGAGAGAAGAGAGAGGACAGACAGACAGACAACAGAGAGAGAAAGACAGACAGGCAGACAGACAAAGACAGGCAGACAGAGAAGAGGAGAGAAAGACAGAGAGACAGAAGAGAGAGAGACAGACAGACAGACAGATGACAGACATACAGAGACTGAGAGACAGACAGACAGACAGACAGAGAGAATGGGGGGGAATAATATATACCCATATACTATTCATACGCATCTTTTAATCTGTCTTGGTATATATGCATCTGTCTATATATATCTGCCATAAATAACACGATCAGGGTGTATGCTTCCTGACTGGGTCCTGTTCAAAAGTTAACCGATGACTGGGCCAAAGATTGGTTGCACCATGTCCTTTAGACTCTTTTGTGTGCATCTTGTCTGTGGTCTTTGTGCTCCTCGTCTCTGTATCTTTGTCTTCCTCGTCTCTGTATCTGCCTGTCTACTTATTTGCTTATATGTCTGTCCGTTTGTGCCTATTTCTGTCTGTCTGTTTATCTGTCTTCTGTGTGTCTGTCTGTTTTATATGCATGTGTGTGTCTCTTGTCTCCTGTGTGTTTGTCTGTTCGTTCGTTTTTTTGATTAACGTCTTTTCACTATAGTGAAATTAGAGGGGTTTTGTGTTTTCTGTCTGTCTGTATCTGCCTGTCTCTGTATGCGTATGTGTGTATCTCTCTCTTAGTCTCTCTTTCTCTCTGTTGTCTTTTTTTTATGTCTGTGTATTTTCTCTTTCTCTTTGTCTGTCTTCTGTCTGTCTGTCTATTTTCTGATTGTATGTCTATCTGCCTGTTTGTCTGTCTATCTCTCTCTCTCTCTCTCTTTCTCTCTCTCCCCTCTCTTCTCGCTCCTTCTCTTTCTCTCTCCTTTTTCTTTCCCTCTCTTTTTCTTTTCTCCTCTTCTCTGTCTCTTTCTCTCTCTCTTTCTCACTCTCCCTTCCTTTTTTTCTCTCATTTCTATGTGAACATTCAATGCATGTGCGTGCCTCGTGCGTGCGTGCGTGCGGTGTGTGTGTGTGTGTGTGTGTGTGTGTGTGTGTGTGGGGTGTGTGTGTGCGCGTGCGTGTTGTGTGTGTGTGTGTGTGTGTGTGTGTGCCGCGTGCGTGCGTGCGTTGTGCGTGTGTGTGTTGTGTGTGTGTGTGTGTGTGTGTTGTGCGCGCGCGCGCGTGCGTGTATTTTGTGTACACTGAGCGCTGTGTGAGTGTGCATATGCGCATGTGATGCGTGCGGGGCGTGTGTGTGTGTGTGTTTTGGGGTATGCGTGTGTTTGTGTATGTGTGTTGTGTGTGTGTGTGTGTGTGTGTGGTGTGGTGTTGTGTGTGTGTGTGTGCTCGAGTAATGTATGGTGTGTATGTGTTTTGTGTGTGTGTGTGTGTGTGGTTGTGTGTGTGTGCGTGCGTTGGTGCGTTTGTTTGCGTGTGGTGCGCGCGCGCACGTGTGGTGTGCGCGCACGTGGTGTGGTGTGTGTGTGTGTGTGTGTGTGTGTGTGTGTGTGTGTGTGTTGTGTGTGGTGTGCGTGTTTGTGTGTGTGTGGGGTGTGTGTGTGTTGTGTGTGGTGGAATGCTTGTGGTATGTGTGTTTGTGTGTGTATGTGTGGGGAGGTTCGTAAGAGTGATGCTTAATCGTGCGTATATGAGTATATTATATATATAATTTTAATATATATATATATATTATAATATAATATATATTATATATATGGTTTTAGATAAGTCGAATGCTTATGATTTCAACCCAAGCTGAAATTTTGCGGAATAAAGTGACGCCAGGCCTGCAGTCCCAAAAGACCGCTTAAATGTGCTGGAAAAAATAGAATAAGGTCTCTTTTTTAGTACAGAGCGAGGTGAACATTTTCTAGAAGCCCGGAAAAAAAAAATTACCAAGACATTAAAAGAATATAAAAAAAAGAGCTTATAGTTTCTTGTTTTTCTTTTTTGTTCTTGTTTTTTCTTGTTGTTTGTTGTTCTTGTTCTTGATCTTGTTCTTCTTGTTTTCTTTTCTTGTTCTTGTTCTTTTTATTCTTTTTTTTCTTCTTCTTCTTCTTCTTTTTCTTCTTCTTCTTTTTTTCTTCTTCTTTCTTTTTTCTTCTTCTTCTTCTTCTTCTTCTTCTTCTTCTTTTTTCTTTCTTCTTCTTCTTCTTCTTCTTCTTCTTCTTCTTTCTTCTTCTTTTCTTCTTCTTCTTCTTCTTCTTCTTCTTCTTTTCTTCTTCTTCTTCTTTCTTCTTCTTCTTTCTTCTTCTTACTTCTTCTTCTTCTTCTTCTTTCGTCTTCTTTCGTTCTTTTTTGTCTTTCCTTCTTTCCTTCTTTCTCGTTTCTTCTTTTTTTTTTCTTTCTTTCTTTTTTTTTTTCTTCTCTACTACACTACTACTACTACTACGACTACTACTACACTACTAACTACTATACTAAATACTACACCACATACTAACACTACACTACTACTAAATACTACTACTACTATATATGCTTTGTTTCTGGTACTGACTTACTCTTAACTAACGTGATCAGAATTTCGTTTCCATTGCTGCCTTTTTAGACCGTCTTCTGCTTTTGATACTATTGATCATGACATTCTTTTCGAACTCTTTCCGCTTTCTTTGGTATCAGATCAAATGCTCTCCAGTGGTTCAGGTCATACCTTAGTGGATGTACACAGTCTATTACTGTTCAATGTTTTTTCTACCAAAGCCATCTCCTTTACTTGTTGGTGTTCCACAGGGATCTGTTTTAGTTCCTATTCTTTTTACTTTGTGCACTCAGCCACTCTCCTACATCATTCAGAAACATCACTTTGACTATCACAAATTTGCTGATGATACAGAACTACAGACAGCTGCAGTCCCTTCTAATTTCGAGACATTTCTCGGCAAAATGTGCTGTGTACCTGAGATAAAATCATGGATGGACAAAACCAATTTAAATAAATGGAATAAGACTGAACTTCTTGCCATCGGTGACCATGTTTTGTCTTTTTGAGATAAGGCCTGATCCTCTAACTCTCTCTTCTATTCGGTGCCTTTTCAATCCTCAGCAAAATAGTTGGGTGTCCATCTTGATGAGACACTGTCTTTGGACAAGCACATTTCTTCTGTTTGCCATCTGTTTTTATCATCTCAAAGTTCCGTTCAATTCAATCATATCTTTCTATGAACGACACAGCACGACTTATCGTGTCCCTTTGTACTGTCAAACTATTGGGCTATTGTAATGCAATTCTTGCAGGTCTTCCATCCTTTCCTATTTTAAAAAGCTTTGAGAGGGTAAAAGAAAAAGTGCAGCTAGACTGGTATTCGAAAGCGAAAGACCCCCTCAGCAACAAGCCTATTGAAGCAGCTCCACTGGATCCCTGAGGAAACAAGAGTAGAATATAAACTGGCTACCCTGACTTATCAGCATTTTGATTGTACCTTGCCGAACTACCTCTCTTCTGTGCTTAAAACATACAGCCTGAACACAGTCTCAGGTCAAGCAACCAGAAGCTTCTGGCAAATCAAAGCAAAATGGAAAACCTAGGAACAACGAGTCTTCCTTTTGCAGGCCCCACTTGTCTGAAACGATCTGTCTTTTCTCTCCGCTGTTCACCATCTCTCTCTTCTTTCAAGGGGGGCCTCAGAACTCATCTTTTGATAAATACACCAGTACTGAAACATAAATTTTTATCTTTATGATTCAGTAATGTACATATTATACTTACTTGCAACTTGCAACAATGTGTTAATGTGTGTGTTGGGGGGGGGGGGGGTAAGGAGTGGACGTTAGCATAATTGCCCCACTGGGCACGGGCTTATTGGGAACAATGAACCAATTAATATAAAGCACAGTGAGTCTTCACCCATGTGTGGGAATAGCTCTATAAAAAAGTGATTTTTATTATTATCATTACTACTACCACTATTACGACTACTACGACTACTTCGCCTTTTTTTTCTCCTTTCCTTGCCTTTTTCTCTTCCTTATTTTTCTTTTTCCCTATTCCTTCATTTCCCCTTTCCCTTCCTTCTTCCTCTTTCCTTCCTTCCTTTCCTGTGTAGTACTTCTCCTTCTCCTTCTCCTTATTCCTTAAACCGACGCCAACGGACGTCATTGTCAATAGGGTAAGACTTTCAATCAGAAGAATGGGATTGGATCCTATATGAGTACGTCTGCTGGTAGATAAAGTGTAGACAATGTTTCCGACCTCATCCATCAATTTGTGTACAGACTTGACATGCAAACCCTCTTGGGTGAGTACACGTACACAACCTCAAGTGTTCCCTATAAAGATCTAGATAGTCACGCAAAAGTCTAGTGACCGTTGGCGGGCATAAACACACCCAGCAATCACGCCTTCATATTATGGAGTGGAGAGTGTGACCAACAGTATGAGCCCATGCATCCAAGAACTTGTCATAACGCTTTAGAGGCAGAGAAAAGATCCTGCAGCATGGAAGGGAAGAAAGCATCCGGAAAAAAGGATATACAGAAAACTGGAAAAAAAAACAACGACAATTAAAAAACAACTATAACAACAACAACAACAATAATAATAATAATAAATAATAATAATAATAATAATAATAATAAAAAATAATAATAACAATAATAATAACAACAACAGTAATAACAACAACAACAACAATAATAATAATAAAATAATAATAATAATAATAACCCAAAAACAACAACAACAACAACAACAAAAACAATAGCCTAAAAACTTAAGCTATTAAACAAAAACATGAACAATTTCATGACAACCCCGTGTCATTATTTGAACTTGACAACTATTATCTTTTAAAATTTAGAACTAAATATAGACTTAGTGGGTTTTTCTTTAAACATATGTTTATTCCAGACACT
Organism: Monoplex corrugatus; assembly: GCA_030674185.1. Taxonomy (NCBI): domain Eukaryota; kingdom Metazoa; phylum Mollusca; class Gastropoda; order Littorinimorpha; family Ranellidae; genus Monoplex; species Monoplex corrugatus. The sequence goes on from JAPXFY010002207.1 coordinate 8,022, forward strand.
ATCTCAATCTTAAAATGCCGTCTATCAACTGATTGTATTGTATGACCTAAGAGAATATGAGGCTTATTCACAGTTGAGCCTTATTGTCCATTATTGAACCAAAATGCTTTGATAAATAATAGGAGGGGGGACAGAAAGACAGAGTGAGACAGACTGAAAAGACACAAGTGCCGTACTTAACACCCTCTTCTTTGTGCAAATTTCAAATTATTAAAGGCATTGCCACATTGGGCCCTTTTTCAATGTTCATCTTATGTACCTGGACGTCGTTTTTTTTTTTTTTTTTTGTGTGTGTGCATGTGTGTGTGTGTTGTGTGTGTGTGTGTGTGTGTGTGTGTGTGTGTGTGTGTGTGTGTGTGTGTGTGTGTGTGTTGTGTGTGTTTGTGTGTTGTTTGTGTGTGTGGTTTGTGTGGGGTTTTATTTGTAGTTTTTTTTGGTGCAATTCATAACTTTGGTTGTTGCTCTACTTTTTTTTTGTCAGATAAACTTTTATTCGTGGGTTTGTTGTTATCATTGTTATTATTGTTTGCTTGTTTTGTGGTCTTTTGTTTCTATTGTCATTTGTTTGTTTGCTTGTTTGTTTGTTTGTTTGTTTGTTTGCATGAGACTTAGAGATAAATGACGCATGGCACATGTCTGACATTGCTTTGCTTGATAATAATTAGATTTATCATCTTTCTAACAAAGTGTATGAACAATAAAAAATAACGATGTTTTGTAAATGCCCGGGGATTGTTTTCGTATTGGAGTTATTTGAATCCCTAATTTTCTCCCCCACTGGAACTTTGTTCATGAGCACAGCCATTCCAATTTTACTCCCCCAAATTTCCTGTTCAGCTTTTGCCTTCCCTCAGGGAGACTACCGTGCGAAGACAGGTCCAAAAGTAACAACTTGTTTCCCGGGCGTTGCCTGAATTGTTAACACTCTTTCGGGCTGAAAACTTTTCAACGGTCTCCTATTTCCGGCTCTCCTGAGCGCCATTTTGAAGGTCAAATATCCTGCCGACTCCCAGCAGTTGGCCTTTAAATGACAGCAATGTCTGTGAGCTGCCGTAAAGCGTAGGCATCGGGTTGCACTAGTTCTCTGAATTTAAAATTGATTATACTAACAAAAGTTTGTCGGTCATCCAATATCTGCCTGCACCCAGCAGAGATGTTATACTGGACATGAGGAGCGTACATTTCCACGGTCGTTTGGGTTTACGTTGCATGGTTATTGTTTCATATTATTGCTTTTGTCTAATCTAATAACATCTGTTTATGGGCGAGTGTTTCTGTGTTTTGTTTGCTTGTTTGTCTCTTGTTTCTTTTGTTTTGTTTTGTTTTGCGTTGCTTTGCTTTTTTAGTTTGTTTGTGTCTTTTTTGTTTGTTTTTGCTTTTCTTTGTTTTTTGTTTGTTTGTTTTGTATGTTTTATCAAAGGAGACGAGAAGAAAAATCCATATTCAGTAACATTTCAGTTTGAAAAGAAAACAAAAAAACACCAATCATAGTTCAACAACATTTCAGTTTAAAAACAAGATCGTTTTAAAACTTACCAATTTTATCACAACAAAAAATTTCCGCACTACATCTTCCCTGTATCCAGGGGGGATCAGCCGTCCTGGTGAAAGAAGATTCAAACGTACCATTGTTGCTTGAAGTGTCATACTCCTAGTGGCCGAAACTCTCAAACGCTTCCAATTTCCCTGTTTCCAGGATGTCCCTTGAAAGTAAAATATTCTGTCGTATCCCAAACGGCAATGATGTGGACGATGTGCCTCAAAGCATATAGGCATCGAATGGCATCATCACAGAAGAACAGAACTGATTTCATCGTTACTTTTGCCACTCTTCGACTGTCTCCTTCTCTCTTGGTTTATGCGTGCCAACCACTAATCATACAGGCTTGCATTTCGGACAGAATATGGTCTTGCACTGCGTAATTTGTTGTTTTTGTTCTGTCGTTTCTCGTGGAATTTTTTTCAAGTCTTTCTGTTTG
>JAPXFY010000220.1:10000-12500 GCA_030674185.1 Monoplex corrugatus
CACAACAGGAAAGCTGGAGGGAAAGAGAGCACCAAGTAAACCCAGGGAAAAAAATGTTGGACGGACTTGCAGAGTGCTGAAGACAGAGGGTGGAAGATGTACTTGTGGCAACAAGAGATAGATACACACGGAAGGTCGTGATCGCCAACACCATGTGACAGGGCACTTGATGATGATGATGATATGATCATATCTGCCTTGTTTTGTTCAATGTCTCCAGTCCACCCAGCTGTGAATGGGAACCTGACCCTGTTCAGGCTGGGGAAGGTAAAGCAGTGAGAGAAGGGAGATAGACATTATCATGGCTCATCATGCTGGCTTAGAGAAAAAGTTCAGGTCCCTACCATCTCGATCTCTTATGATCGAAAGGTGACGTGATAACCTTTACCAGTATTTACCATTATTATGACTATCACTCAGAAATCGGACCATGTCATTCACCGAACAAGGGAATACAGATCACATAATGCAGATGGACTTTCAGAACAGCATTTGATTGGTTAGTTGGTTGGTTGGTTGGTTGGTTGGTTGGTTGGTTGGTTGGTTGGTCGGTTGGTTGGTTGGTCAGTCAGTTGGTTGGTTGGTTGGTTGTTGATTGGTTGGTTACTTGCTTATTTTTCTGTTTGTTCGTTTGTTTGTTTGTTTGCCTGCTTGCTTGCTTAACACTTTCTCCACCAGCATCCTGCATCACCAACCCCTTTTGACTCCCTCACCCTATCGATCAGCTTCCTACAGCAGGAAGCTGGTGGATAGGGTGAGAGAATCGAAGGGTTACGTTTTTGCAGTTGGTGGATAGGGTGCAGGAGTCAAAGGGTTTTAAACATAAGCATGCACCACTCAACCCAGACACGGGCATGTTAACGACTGTATGGAGGAATATCAATTCTCATAGTTCCCCTAGATTTTACCACATGTCTGAGATGGCGTGCCCGACGAGACCATTTAGAGGAAAATGTTCTCCTCCTATCTGTCATCATCATTATGTGCCCTGCCGCATGGCGTTGGCGATCATGGCCCTTCATATGCATCTGTCCCTTGTTGCCGCAAGCACATCTTCCACCTTCTCTGTCCTCAGCCACCCCGCAAGTCCGTCCAATATTTTCTCCCTGGCTCTACCTGGTTCTCTCTTTCCCTCCAGCTTTCCTGTTGTGACCAGGTGCTCTAATTCACCTTCCTCTATTATGACTACTATCATCACCGCTATTGCTATCACCACCACCATCACCACCACCACTATCACCACCAGTAATGCTATACCATCACTACTATCTCCACCGTCACCACCGCTATCACCACTGTCACACCACCACCACCACTACTATCAATACTATAACCACCACCACTATTATCATTACCACCACCATTATCACCACCACCACTACTATCACCATCGCCGCCACCATTATCACCACCACCATCATCACTATTATCATCACAACTAACACTGCCATCACCACCACTATTATCATCACCACCAGTACCACCACCACCACCATCACCAACACTATTACTATCACCATCACCACCACCACTATCACCACCACCACCACTACCATCACCACCACCTCCACCACCACCACCGCTACTACCATTACCATCACCAGTACCACCTTTACCACCATCACAACAACAATAGCAAGAACAAAGATTTAAGAGGAAAGGACGCTTCAGTCAGTCTCACTGCTGACGTATTACAAATCCTCTGACTCTCTCCCGCTGTCTTCCCCTCCGCTTATCGCTCCATCCATGCTGCCTGATAATTATTGATTTTGCCGGGTCTCTCCTCCATCTTACTCCACCCACTCATTATCTCCTCCTTTGTTAACCCCTTGACTCCCGCACCCCATCCACTACCAGCAAAAATGTAACCCTTTTGACTCCCGCACCCCATCCACTACCAGCAAAAATGTAACCCTTTGACTCCTGCACCCCATCCACTACCAGCAAAACTTTAACCCTTTGACTCCCGCACCCTGTCCATTACCAGAAAAAAATGTTTAACCCTTTGACTCCCGCACCCCATCCAATACCAGCAAAACTTTAACCCTTTGACTCCCGCACCCTGTCCACTACCAGCAAAATTTTAACCCTTTGACTCCACTACCAGCAAAACGTTAACCCTTTGACTTCCGCACCCCATCCACTACCAGCAAAACTTTAACCCTTTGACTCCACTACCAGCAACACTTTAATCCTTTGACTCCTTCACCCTGTCCACTACCAGAAAAAATTAACCCTTTGACTCCATCACCCTATCCATCAACTTCCTGCAGGTTAGGGTGAGTTAAATATTTGCTTTGCCGTCTTGGTTGACAAAGCGGGATGCTAGTGGGTAGATTAAGGGAGCCAAAGGGTTAAGTCAGTCAAGTCAGCTTGCTCATAAAACAGTACAACTGTACAACAGTACAACAGTACAACAGTACAACTGTACAACATACAACAGTACAATAGTACAACTGTACAATTATACACAAAATACAACAGTACAACAGTACAACGG
>JAPXFY010000220.1:30000-74352 GCA_030674185.1 Monoplex corrugatus
GTGTTGTGTTGTGTTGTGGTGTGTTGTGGTGTGGTGTGGTGTGGTGTGGTGTGGTGTGTTGTTGTGTGGTGTGTTGTGTTGTGTTGTGTTGTGTTGTGGTATGGTGCGGTGTGGTGCGGTGTGGTGTAGTATGGTATGGTGTGGTGTGGTGTGGTGTGGTGTGGTGTGGTGTGGTGTGGTGTGGTGTGGTGTGATGTGTTGTTGTGTGGTGTGTTGTGTTGTGTTGTGTTGTGTTGTGGTATGGTGCGGTGTGGTGTAGTATGATATGGTGTGGTGTGGTGTGGTGTGATGTGGTGTGGTGTGGTGTGGTGTGGTGTGGTATGCTGTGCTGTGCTGTGCTGTGCTGTGCTGAGCTGGTATGGTATGGTATGGTATGGTATGGTATGGTATGGTATGGTATGGTATGGTATGGTATGGTATGGTATGGTATGGTATGGTATGGTATGGTATTGAAAAGCCCCATCGGTTCATTGTTATAGTTTATTGCACTGACACGGGTTTTGTCAGAAATATCTGTTCATTCACAAACTTTATTGTTTATGAAAAATCCAGTTAAACTAGATTTTTTTTAATGATGATAGTGTTCTGTCTCTGTCTCTCTCTCCTTCCCTCCCTCCCTCCCTCTCTCCCTCTCTCTCTCTCTCTCATGATCAACAAAAACACCAACCACACCATCGGGACACAAGTCGACGGTCTCAGGATGACAAGTACGGTGTGCTGTTTTATGTGTCTGCACACGGATGACTCACAACTTGTGGCACTTCAACACCAAATCGTAATTCAACCCTTGACTGTCAGCCACAACCACTAGTGGTCCTCCTTTGTGTGAAAGATACAAATTCCATCAGCTGGAGAATGTATTCCGTCACATCAAGAATGGAGATCTTTTCCACTGTGCTCTATGGTCGCTGGGATTTATATTCTAACTATGGATCTACCAAATCATCTCTCTCTCTCTCTCCCTGTCTCTCTGTCTCTGTCTCTGTCTCTCTCTCTCTCTCTCTTGCTTTTCCTTCTCTCTCTTTCACTCTCTCTGTGTCTCTGTCTGTCTGTCTCTCTCTCTCTCTTGCTTTTCCTTCTCTCTCTCTCATTCTCTTTCTGTCTCTATCTCTGTCTCTGTCTCTCTCTCTCTCTCTCTCTCTCTCTCTCTCTCTGTCTGACTGTCTCTTTCTCTATCTCTCTATATCTCTTTCTTGCTTTCTCTCTCTCTCTTTCCCTCTCTTTTCTTTCCTTCTCTCTCTCTTTCTCTCTTCCTCTGTCCCTCCTTCCCTCACTTCCTCCCTCTCTCTCTATCTCTGTCTGTCTCTCTTCTCTCTCTCCTCTCTCTCTGTCTGTCTCTCTCCCTCTCTCTGTCTCTGTCTCTCTCTTGTTTTGTTTGTTTGCTTTTTTTCATGATTAGCAGAGCAAGCATCAGTGTCTGACAATAAAAACAATAATAAAACAAAACGGTCATAGTAATCATCTTCTGTGTCACTGAGTCACACCCTTGCTCTCCACTTCAGCCCATTTCGAAACGTTTACGGCAGTGCCATAAAGCAAGTCGTTAAGTCGTTTCCGACAGCAAACGCCACAAATATCATCAATCGCCATAATGGCTTAAGAAATATGCTGTCGGTTGACTGTAAACACTGTTGCGTTGCAGGCAAAACCATTGATATAATTCTCGTTAGTAGCTGCAACAAGCTGTGTTCCTCCTTGCGTAAAAGATAAAAAAAATGTCATCAACTAAAACATGCAGAATGCTACCATAAAACATACCGTTTCCTATGATATACGACATAAACGTCACAGAATGCGAGCTTAACCCTTTGACTCTCGCACACTTTCCACCAGCATTCTACATGGTTAACCATACTAGCAAAAAAAAAAAACTTAACCCTTTGACTTCCCTCACCCTATCCACCAGCTTCCTGCAGGAGTCAAAGTTGGTGGATAATGTGAGAGAGTCAAAGGGTTAAGTTTTTGCAGTTGGTGGATAGTGTGAGGGAGTCAAAGTGTTAAGTTTTTGAAGTTGGTGGATAGTGTGAGGGAGTCAAAGGGTTAAGTTTTTGCAGTTGGTGTATAGTGTGAGGGAGTCAAAGGGTTAAAGAAATGTGCTGTCAACTGGATGACTCAGACGTTGTAGCACTGATGTTGTCAAATGGTAATATTACTCTTGCCTGTAACTGTCTCAGTCAATGTTCTTCCTCGCGTGAGAGATAAAAATTTCGCCAAATAAAGAATACAGAGCGCTCCCATCTCATAAGACATGCCATTTTCTACAGCAAACGCCGCGAAGGTGAATCAGCATTATGCTTAAAAAAACATTCAGTCACCCAGAGGACTGAAAAGTGTCTTCACTAACAGTCATCAGGGTAATGTCACCTTTGCCAGTAGCTACCTCTCATGCTTAAAAACTCCGTCATTTGGAGGACTGAAAAGTTTTTTTCACTAACGGTCATATGAGTAATGTCACATTTGCCTGTACCTGCCTGGGGGGTGTATTAGTTGATGAGTGATGGCTGTCTGGTGCTGTGAGTTGCAAACAGTCCATCTTGTGGGACGTGTTGTGGTTTAGGACATGACAGGGCAGATGGCCCATTTGTTGTCGTTGGACGTCAGGGAATGGTTTTGTGGTGTGTCCATTTGTTAACAGTTCAATTCCTCACGCTTGAGTTCACTATTTGAGAGCAAGCAGGCCCGAGCGCGGGCGCGCACGCACACACCACACATACACACGCACACACACACACACACACACACACACACACACACACACACACTCACACACACACACATATATATATATCATCATCATCAGGTGCCTTGCCGCATGGCGTTGGCGATTATGGACTTCCATCTGTCTCTATCTCTTGTTGCCTCAAGCATCTCTTCCACCCTCCTTGTCTTCAGCCACTCTACAAGTCCGTCTAATATTTTCTCCCTGGGTCTACCTGGTGCTCTCCTTCCCTTCAGCTTTCCCGTTGTGACCAGGTGTTCCAATTCCCCTTTCCTCATAAAATGGCCTATGAATGTTACCTGCCTCTTATGCTTAAAGAACAATCTGTCATTTGGAGGACAGAAAATTTTTTCACTAAAGGTTAGAATAGTAAAGTCACCTTTGCCAGTAGCTGCCCCAACCAATGTTCTTCCTTGCATGAGAGATAAACATGAACATTGAACGCTTCCATAAAACATGCTGCTTTTCTGTGGCAAACGCTACCAACGTCAAAGGGCGCCATGATTAAAAAAAAGCAAGAAAAAAAAAAGAAAAAGTAAACGGTAAAAGAACGCTATATCGGTTGGATGGCTCAAAACGGTTTGTTACTACTACAGGTCCAAATGGTAATGTCACTAATGCCTGTGGCTGCCTCAGTCCACGTTCTTCATTGCGTGATAGAGAAAACGTCATCAAATAAAGAATACAGCACACTTCCATAAAATGTCGTGGGGGGGGGGGTGTTTTGTTTGTTTGTTTGTTTGTTTGTTTGTTTGTTTGTTTGTTTGCTTTGTTTTTGTTTGTTTGTTTGTTTTTAGGTTGTTTTTTTTTTTTTTGCCTGTTTGTTTGGTTGGTTGGTTGGTTGGTTGGTTGGTTGGTTGGTTGTTTGATTGGTTGTTCATTTGTTTGTTTTTTGTAGTTCTTCTTTAATAAACGCCACAATTATTAGGAAAAGTCAGTCTGAACAACCATGCTTTAGATGAGTGACTCACAAGTTCTATCACCACAAACGGCACTCATGTTGCCCTCGTCTGCCGAGCACCTGGTGTTCCCACTTGTATCACAAATAAACAGAATTCATCAAATGAAGACTGATGAATGTTACCATCAAGCATGCCGTTTCCCACAGTAAATGCCACAAATGTATGTACTTTTTTCTTCTTCTTCTTCTTTCATTCATTGATGGTCAAGTCTCACCTGGTGATGAATGTTCCCTCCAGCTTTCCTGCTGTGACTACGTGCTCTAATTTCTCTTGGCAAGAGAAATTATGAAACTGAGCGTAGATTAAACAGCTCTGTCACGCATCCCAATCCAGAATGGAAATCCATAGCATCATGATTATTATCCCCATCATCATCATCATCATAGCATTGTAAAAAATGTTCCCAGATTCTCATCATCATCAAGTGCCTTGCCACATGGTGTTTGCGATCATGGCCCTCCATATCTTTCTATCCCTTGTTGCCACAAGCACATCTTCCACTTTCGCTGTCTTCAGCGACTCTGCAAGTCCGTCTAATATTTTCCCCTGGGTCTACCTGGTGTTCTCTTTCCCTCCAACTTTCCTGTTGTGACCAGGTGCTCCAATTCCCCTTTCCTCATAAAATGACCTCTAAATGTTGCCTGTCTTTTCCTAATCTTCCTTATGAATGATCTACTTGTGTCTGCCTCCATCAAGACTGTTTCGTTTGTTTTCTTTGCTGTCCATGGAACTCTCAACATTCTTCTTAGAAACCACATCTCGGCTGCCTCAATATTGTTCTGGCTTTGCTTGTTGACTGTCCACACCTCACAACCGTATAACAGTATTGGTTCTATATAACATTCAAGAACTCTCTTCCTGATGTTAATCGATTCCCATATTCTATGGCTATTAATTAATGTGGCATAAGAAACAGGACAGCAAAATAAATCTATCAAAAATAAATCATATTTCAGTAACGAAATAAGCTTAATGTATTTCTGTTCACCTCTTATGCTTAGATGCTGGGGTTTATGCCTGATTATAAAAGTCAAAAGAGTTTATTTTTTTCAAACAACTCTCATCTTTAGAAGTAACTAACAGTGATCTTTCTTGCGTTAACCCCTTGACTCCCACACCCTTTCCACCAACTGCTAAAACGTTACCCTTTTACTCCCACGCCCTTTCCACCAACTCCAAAAACTTAACCCTTTGAATCCCACATCCTTTCCACCAACTCCTAAAACCTAACCCTTTGACTCCCACACCCTTTCCACAAACTCCCAAAACTTAACCCTTTGACTCTCTCACCCTAACCACCAGCTTCCTGCAAACCTAACCTTTTGAGTCCCTCACCCTAAACACCAGCTTCCTGCAAACTTATCCCTTTGACTCCCACACCCTCTCCACCAGTGTTCTGCAAACTTAGCCATTTGACTCCCTCACCCTATCCACCAGTTTTCTACAAACTTAACCCTTTGACTCCCACACCCTATCCACCAGCTTCCTGCAAACATAACCATTTGACTCCCACACCCTATCCACCAGCTTCCTGCAAACTTAACCATTTGACTCCCACACCCTATCCACCAGCTTCGTGCAAACTTAACCCTTTGACTCTCTCTCTATCCCCCAGCTTCCTGCGACTTAACCCTTTGACTCCCATACCCTATCCACCAGCTTCCTGCAAACTTAACCCTTTGACTCCCACACCCTTTCCATCAACTGCAACAACTTAACCCTTTGACTCCCTCATGCCAGCTTCCTGCAAACTTAACACTTTTTTGACTCCCTCACCCTGCAGAAAGATGATGGATAGGGCAAGGAAGTCAAAGGGTTAAGTTTTTGCTTTGCTAGTATGGCTGACAATACAGGGTACTGATAGACAGGGCTCGGGAGTCAAATGGTTAAAGATAAACTAGTCCACCAAATAAAGAGTGCATTCCGTTACATTAAGTGATTCAACTCCTTTCAAACTGAACTGCCAGTTCCGTCAGATTTATGACCCCATTACTGACCAATCAATGCGCCCGAGAAATAATTTTCCACGCGACCAGCTCTCCTCAGCCAATCAGATTAATCGACACAGACAGCCAAGGATGTCCACGCATGCGTAAGGGTTCATTAGATGCAAGCCGTGTGTCGAAATTTATTAGTGGCTATTGACAACGTTGGGGTGAAAGAGGGAGGGAGGGAGAGAGAGAGAGGAGTAGGGGTATGCGGGTGGGTGGGAGGTGGGTGTGCATGTTTTGTCAGAGAAATGAATATTCAATAGCTTGTTGTGGAAAAGAGGAGGGTGGAGATTATGAAGTGAAATGGCGGAGAGGTTTTCTGTAAGTGTGGAATGTCTGCATGCCTAGAGATATCTGTAACCTATCAATGCCTCTGGGCTGTCTGTCTATCTGTCTGTCTGTCTGTCTGTCTGTCTGTTTGCCTGCCTGCCTGTCTGTCTGCCTGCCTGTCTGTCTGTGTCTATCTGTCTGTATATGGGAATGAATACATTATTGGTTTTCGCGTTCACACACACATACATACACCCACTATACAAAACATACACAAATCCACCATATACTATACATGCATACTACTAATGAAAGCATGTAGTTTAGATTTTCGTCGTTGGTTTGAGAGAGACAGAGAGAGAGAGAGAGAGAGAGAGAGAGAGAGAGAGAGAGAGAGAGAGAGTGAGAGAGAGAGAGAGAGAGAGTGAGAGAGAGAGAGAGTGTGTGTGTGTGTGTGTGTATGTGTGTGTGTGTGTGTGTGTGTGTGTGTGTGTGTGTGTGTGTGTGTGTGTGTGTGTGTGTGTGTGTGTGTGTGTGTGTGTGTGTGTGTGTGTGTGTGCTCTTCAACAGTGAGATATTGTCTTTTACTTTGCTGTATTATTGGGGGAGCGACCAGAGCGGAGGATTGTTACCGCACCAAATCTTCTCTACCACCTCCTCCCCCCAAACCAGAGCATTAATCCCCATAAATTCAAAGGCACATGGGCTGGTAATTGTGCTCTGGGGGATGCTAAAGTTATCGAATTACTTTCGCCACAACTCATCGCTCGTCTCATCCCAAGGAGGCCATCTTGTTTTCTTAATGACGTCACCTCTGACCCAGAGACCACGTGCGTTTAGCAGCCAATCAATAAGAAGCGGGTCATCGCTTTGTGAAACGACAAGGGATGGGCCGATTTTTTTTAGAATGAGAGAATGAAAGAGAGACATAAGCGAGTGAGCGAGAGAAAGAAAGAACAAGAGAGAGAGAGAGAGAGAGACAGACAGACAAACAGACAGAGAGACAGAGACAGAGAGACAGAGACAGAGAGAAAGAGACAGAGAGAGAGATGGAGAGACAGACAGAGACACAAAGAGAGACAGAAAGAGAGAGAAAGATATATATATGTATATATATATATAGAGAGAGAGAGAGAGACAGACAGACAGACAGAGACAAAGAGACACAGAGAGAGAGAGAGAGAAAGAAAGAGAGACAGAGAGAGAGAGAGAGAGAGAGAGAGAGAGACAGCGAGAGACAGACAAACAGACAGACAGACATAGAGATAGAGAAAGAGAGACTGAACATTTGTCCGGACACAGATCATTTTCACAAGCGCAATACCGTCTATAAACACATTTCGGTTACTCACAACAACAATAAATTTGGCTGCCAACAGTAATAATAATAATAATTACAATATTTATATAGCGCAAAATCTTGATAAAATCAAATCTAAGCGCTGAAGCAGACACACACGCAGGCACGCACGCACGCACACACACGCACGCACACACACAGACACACACACACACACACCCCACACACACGCATGGCTATAAATGGGGAGAAAGAATAAAAGCAATAAAAGCAAGAATAAAAGCAATGGAAAATTATAGAGAGCATAGCATACAATTATATATTATAACCATGTGATTCCCTCCGAGCGGAGACAGGCTGCAGAGGGGAGGGTTGAGTGAGGTTAGGATTTTATGCAGAAGAGAAAAGGTGAGTTTTTAGAGCGGACTTGAAGGAGACAAAAGTAGGTTGCTGACGGACTAAGAGAGGAAGTTTGTTCCAGGAGAGTGGACCAGAAACAGAGAAGGCTCGTGGACCATAGGTATTGAGCTTAGTGCGTGGAAAGCGAAAAGTCAGAGGATCAGAGGCAGAGCGGAGGGTACGTGAGGGAAGATAGATCTCAAGTAGGCTTGACAGGTAATCGGGGGCTGCGTTATTGAGGCTTTTGTAGCACATGGTGTCTAGTTTGTACTGTATGCGCTTTGATACAGGGAGCCAGTGAAGTTGTGCCAGGAGAGGAGATATGTGGTCAGCTTTTTTCTTTTTGAGTACAAGGCGTGCAGCATTGTTTTGAATGCGCTGTAGGATGTGAATGGTGGAGGCAGGAAGACCAGACAGGAGTGAATTGCAATAGTCAATGCGAGACATTATGAAGGAGAGAACGAGTTTTGCAGTTGTTTCGACAGAGAGATACTTCCTGATCAGCTTTATACGATGGAGATGATAGTAGCAGGATCTGGCAGTTTGAGAAACAAAGTTGTTCATGGAGAGGGTAGAGTCAATGCAGACACCAAGGTTTTTAGCTGAATCAGAAATTGGGACTGATGTGTTACATAATGGGAGAGAAATAGGAGGCAGCTGAGAAAGTTTCTGACGGGTGCCAATGAGGATAGCTTCTGTTTTGTCGTCATTAAGCTGAAGTCTATTGTGTGTCATCCAGTTCTTAATGCCCGAGTAACACTCAGTGGTGCGAGTCAACAGGCGCTGTATATTATCAGGTGAGTCACTGTTTTGAAGTTGGGTGTCATCAGCATAGAAGTGGTGTTTTATAGAATGGGAGTTGATGATGGTGGACAGGGGGGAGGTGTAAAGAGTGAAAAGAACAGGGCCAAGGACAGATCCTTGTGGAACACCACAGGTCAGGTATGCAGGTTGAGAGTAAGTGCCATTGATGAGAACGGTTTGTTTTCTGTTTGATAGGTATGAAGTGAACCAAGACAGAGCAATGTCAGAGATGCCAAAAGTATGATGAAGTCTAGAAAGGAGAATACCATGATCAATGGTATCAAAGGCTGCAGACAGATCAAGGAGTGTGAGGAGAGAGACTTTGCCAGTATCAGTTGCAAGGAGGAGATTGTTGAGAATGTGTAGTAGGGCAGTTTCAGTGCTATGGCACTGGCGGTAGGCTGACTGGAAAGGATTGAGGAGATTGTTGGCAGACAGGTGAGAGTTCAGCTGGTTGAGGACGACTTTTTCAAGGAGTTTTGACAAGAAAGAGAGATTAGAGATAGGCCGATAATTTTTCAGTTCATTTGGATCTAAATTGTGTTTCTTGAGGAGAGGGTGAACAATAGCAGACTTGAAAGAATCTGGGACAGTTCCAGTTTGAAGAGAAGTGTTGATGATGTCAGTGATGAATGGGAGGAGAGTAGGGAGACAGTCGGCGTAGAGAGAACCTGGAAGAGGATCCAGTTCGCAGGTTTTGAACGACATGGATCTGATTGTGTTGAGAATTTCTTCTTGTGAGACTGGGGTAAAAGTAGTAAGAGGTGTGCCAGAGAAGGAAGGGTCAGGTGGGCATGGTTGACAGGGTGTCCTGTCAAGCCTGTCACGAAGAGTTTGTATTTTGGTGGTGAAATAGTTGGAGAATACAGATGGGAGTTCTTCATTTGTATGTTTTGTTGGGAGAGGTAAAGCTTTTCGTGTGCCAAGGAGATGATTCATGGTTGTAAAGAGTTCTTTTGAAGAAGAGGCATTCAGGATTTTGGTTTGGAAGTAGCTTGTTTTTGCTGATGCAATGAGGGTGGATACTTTTGTTTTAGAGGCTTGGAAAAGTTGCCTGTGTACAGTGAGTTTGGATTTGCGCCAGCGGCGCTCTGCTCTGCGGCGGGCACGTTTTGCACAGGCGATCTCATGAGTGAGCCAGGGGGTAGGGGGGCGGTCAGGTAAAAGACGGGTTGTGGCTGGAGCATGAGTGTCCAGAAGATGGTGGAGAGTAGTATAGAATTCATCGGCAAGGTTATGTGACTTTTCAGAAAGGAGACGGGAGGCATCAGATGAAAATGTGGAGAGGTCGATAGATTTGAGATTGCGTCGAGTCACTGTGCGCATGGTACGGGAAGGAGGAGAAATGTCGAGAGAACAGAGAATTGCAGAGTGGTCAGATGGAAGGGCTGAAGTTAGACGGGTAGAAAGAACAAAGCAGTTGTCAGTAGCGGAATTGTGATGATCACGAGAAATGATCCAGTCAAGAATGTGACCTTTTTGATGGGTTGGTTCAGAAATGTGTTGAGTCATATTGTGATTGGACAGAGAGTTGATGATATGTCTTGTGTCATAACGGTGAGTGTTGTCATAGTGGACATTGATATCACCTAGAATGATGAGATTTCCAGGTAAGAGGCAGTAGTGGTCAAGCAATTGGTCAAAGTCAGAGAGAAACGTGGATGTGGTGAGTTTGTTGGCAGAGCTAGGTGGGGGTCGATAGACACAGGAGAAGGTGATGGGGTGAGGGGTGGATTGGAAGGATACTTCAACGTGCTCGAAAGAAGGATGGGAGAAAGGCAGAGACTGCGAGAAAGATAGGCGGGAATGGAGTGAGTCGTTGTAGAGGATGGCGATACCGCCACCTCGGGATGAGCGATGGAAAGAAGCAAGCCTGTAACCACTCGGAGTGAGGCTAGCATGTATAGGTTCGTGACCAAGGGGGTTAAGCCATGTCTCTGTGATAAAAGCAATGTCAACATGCTCATCTGCGATAAAGTCAGCAATAACATCGGCTTTGCCATCAGTGCATGTTGACTGAGCATTAAAAAGGCATAGTTTCAGCCTATCACAGTCATATGGTGGCGGCCGAGGTGGCGACGAAGGCGGCACCAACGGGACAGAAGGCGAAAGCGGCACCGGCGGGACAGAAGGCGAAGGTGGCACCATCAGGACAGAAGGCGAAGGCGAAGACGGCAGAGGAGGAGACAAAGCTTGCAGCAGCGAGGTCAAGGGCAGGGGCAGTGGAGGAGAAGAAGAAGCAGGAGACGAAAAGTGGCGTCGGGCAGGAGGCAGGTTGTGCCATAGACGGTGGAGACGTCCACCAGTGTGACAGAATGCCTCAAAAATTGAAATTGATTCAAAATGTTATGGTAATATGATGTTGACCACCTGTTGAGACACCTGAACGGAACGTAGGAGAAATCTGCACCAGCCGGTTCCATCACAACGGAGTATATGTATATAATTATCATAAACTGTCCACTGCAGCATATAAACATTCTGCCACTCTTGCATCGTGGACCGTGAATGGCAGAGTGTTTGCATAATTGAAAAATGGAGTGACAATAAAAACGAACTTTCACATGAATATCGATGAGGCCTTCAGAAGAGCCATGAATTCCAACACAGTAAATGATACGGAATAAGGAAAACACACACACACACACACACACACACACACACACACACACACACACACACACACACACACACACACACACACACACACACACACACACACACACACAAACACACACACACACACACACACACACACACACAAAACTATGTAGGTACGTAGATCCTCTGCATGAGTGTGTGTGTGTTTGTATGTGTGTGTGTGTGTGTGTGTGTGTGTGTTTGTATGTGTGTGTGTGTGTGTGTGTGTGTGTGTGTGTGTGTGTGTGTGTGTGTGTGTGCGTGCGTACGTGCGCTCGCGCGCGTGTGTGTATGTGTGTGTGCGGATGCGCGTGTATAACTATCTGTATGTATGTGTGTTTAATGTGTGTAGGGAGTGTGATGTAGTGAGAGAAGAATTTGGATTCAGTCTTCATTCGTACTCATGATGATGTTTATTCTTACGATGAACTGCCATTGTCGTGTATATTTATGCATATATATGTGTAAGTATATAATACATATATATATATATATATATATACATATACATATATATATATATATATACATATATATGTATAATGTATATGTGTATGTATATGTATATGTGTGTGTGTGTGTGTGTGTGTGAGAGAGAGAGAGAGGAGAGAGAGAGAGAGAGAGAGAGAGAGAGAGAGAGAGAGAGAGAGAGAGAGAGAGAGAGAGATTGGGTGTTCGTGTATTTCGAAAACGTATATGTGTGTGCAAATGGATTTATTGACATCAGCACGCCCGTACGTGTTTATAGGCATGTATGTACATGCTTATGTATGAATGCTGGAATCTGACTACTTGCATGAGAATTTGCAAAGATTGAAGCTAATCCAATATGAAAGGATAGTTGATGTCTGTGCTCGTCTATATATGCTTAATTATGCTTTGAATTAATGATTCACAATCAATCTTTTTACGCTTTATCGTTGGGAAATCTCATACCTAGCTTCACAATTTTTTCAACTTTTGAGAAAACTTTGTATTCATATAAATGTATAGTTGTATACTGTATATGTATCTGTGTATAATTTGTATTTGTTATACATGTTTGTCCTAATCTTTTCAGATCATGAGATATGTTTAAGAAACGTACATGTCACTAAACGATCCATTATATATAATACTGTATGGACAAGGGTTTAATATATAATAATAATAATATATTTTATTTATATAGCGCAAAATCTTGACAAAATCAAATCTAAGCGCTGAGCGTATACATGCATACATACCTACATACATATGAGCGTATACATGCATACATACATGCTTACATACTTACATACATAAATCTAAGCTGAGCATATACATGCATACATACATACATAAATCTAAGCGTATACATACATACATACATACATACATACATACGTACGCACATGCATACATAATAATTACAATATTTATATAGCGCAAATCTCGACAAAATCAAATCCAAGCGCCGAAAAGACACACACGCACACACGCACGCACGCACGCACGCACACACACACACACACACACACACACACACACACACACACACACACACACACACACACACACACGCATGGCCACAAATGGGGAGAAAAGAATAAAAGCAATAAAAGCAAGAATAAAACCAAAGGAAAACCACAGAGAGCACATCATATACAATTATATATTAAAACAAAGTGATTCCCCTCCGAGCGGAGACAGGCTGCAGAGGGGGGTTGAGTGAGGTTAGGATTTTATGCGGAGGAGAAAAGGTGAGTTTTGAGAGCGGACTTGAAGGAGGCAAAAGTAGGTTGCTGACGGACTGAGAGAGGAAGTTTGTTCCAGGAGAGAAGGCTCGTGGACCATAGGTATTGAGCTTAGTGCGTGGAAAGCGAAAAGTCAGAGGATCGGAGGCAGAGCGGAGGGTACGTGAGGGAAGATAGATCTCAAGTAGGCTTGACAGGTAATCGGGGGCTGCGTTATTGAGGCTTTTGTAGCACATGGTGTCTAGTTTGTACTGTATGCGCTTTGATACAGGGAGCCAGTGAAGTTGTGCCAGGAGAGGAGATATGTGGTCAGCTTTTTTCTTTTTGAGTACAAGGCGTACAGCATTGTTTTGAATGCGCTGTAGGATGTGAATGGTGGAGGCAGGAAGACCAGACAGGAGTGAATTGCAATAGTCAATGCGAGACATTATGAAGGAGAGAACGAGTTTTGCAGTTGTTTCGACAGAGAGATACTTCCTGATCAGGCTTATACGATGGAGATGATAGTAGCAAGATCTGGCAGTTTGAGAAACAAAGTTGTTCATGGACAGGGTAGAGTCAATGCAGACACCAAGGTTTTTAGCTGAATCAGAAATTGGGACTGATGTGTTACATAATGGGAGAGAAAGAGGAGGCAGCTGGGGAAGTTTCTGACGGGTGCCAATGAGGATAGCTTCTGTCTTGTCGTCATTAAGCTGAAGTCTATTGTGTGTCATCCAGTTCTTAATGTCCGAGTAACACTCAGTGGTGCGAGTCAACAGGCGCTGTATATTATCAGGTGAGTCACTATCTTGATGTTGGGTGTCATCAGCATAGAAGTGGTGTTTTATAGAGTGGGAGTTGATGATGGTGGACAGGGGGGAGGTATAAAGAGTGAAAAGAACAGGGCCAAGGACAGATCCTTGTGGAACACCACAGGTCAGGTATGCAGGTTGAGAGTAAGTGCCATTGATGAGAACAGTTTGTTTTCTGTTTGATAAATACGAAGTGAAAAAGGAGAGAGCAATGTCAGAGATGCCAAAAGTATGATGAAGTCTAGAAAGGAGAATACCATGGTCAATGGTATCGAAAGCTGCAGACAGATCAAGGAGTGTGAGGAGAGAGACTTTGCCAGTATCAGTTGCAAGGAGGAGATTGTTGAGAATGTGTAGTATGGCAGTTTCAGTGCTATGGCACTGGCGGTAGGCTGACTGGAAAGGATTGAGGAGATTGTTTATTGTACTACAAACAAATGTGCTGCAATCACTTGGATCAGTTTACTTAAAATGATGAAAACTACCAATAATTAGTAGCATCACAATTGCCTCTAAATTGTCAAGGTTTGGGGAATATGCTAACGAAGAGATGTCTTCCATTACCTGAAACAGAAAAAAATAATCGATATACTGTCTCCAAGACACACATTTTAACAAGAGATTAGAGCAATATGTAACTTCAGAATGGGTATATAAATGCTTTTTTGCATCATACCAGTCTAATTCTAGAGGAGTTGCTGTTTTATTTCAAACAATTTAGAATTTAAAGTAACAAACATTATACGAGACCAAAATGGCAACTATATCATTCTGTCATTCTCGTCAATGGAAAAGGATTTACTCTTGGTGAATGTTTATGGTCCAAATAAAGACGACCCGATGTTTCATAATACATTAAAAGATGTAATTAAAAGTTACAAAAATAACAATATCATCGCTGTACGTGACTGGAACATTACTATGGATCCAAACATGGACTGTTATAACTATGTGCGTGTTAACAACCCCAAAGCCAAAGAAGCACTCGAAAACATGACAAGAGAACTTAATATGACAGATATCTGTAGAGAGAACAATCCTGAATGTAGGCGGTATACCGACACCACATAAACAAAAGCCGACTCGACTATTTTCTAATGTCTGATAATCTGTATTGGTATTATGAAAGTACGGATATTCTTTCAGGCTACCGTTCAGATCATTCAATGGTAACACTTCGCTTACTATTCCACAAAACCGAAAAGACGAGAGGTTTTTGGAAATTCTGTACATCTCTTCTAAAGGATGAGCAATATGTGAAAGATATAAATGAACACATTTCAAATGTCATAAACAAGTATGCAGCTGAACTTTATGATAAATCGAATTTAAACTGAAAATCCCTGACAAACTCCTTTAGATTTTCTATTAATGAAGGTATGGTAAAAAACCATAGCGTACGCCACAATGAAAAATAAGAAAATGAAAGAGAAGGAAAATAGACTTGTACAGGATATAGAAGCCTTTGAAAGGGTTGAAAACAAAACAGAAAAGGAAATAAAAGAACTTCAAGAAAGGAATCAGGAACTTCAGATGATTCGGGACAAAAGAATGGAGGGAGTATTACTGAGATCGAAGGCAAGATGAATTGCCAACGGGGAAAAAACATTCTAAATATTTTTGCCATCTCGAAAAAAGAAATTATGTGAGTAAACAGGTGACAAAATTAGTGAGACAAGATGGTGCTATTTTAGAAAACCAACAAGACATACTTCATGAAGTTAAATGCTTTTATAAAAATCTATATAAGAAAAGGCTCAATGCAGATTGTGAAATAGAAAACCTTATCTAAAAGATACCCAAATTATCAAATGAAGAGAAACGATTGTTGGATGATGAAATAACTATAAATGAAGCAAGCATAGCACTTAAAACATGAAAAATGGGAAAAGCCCGGGTACAGACGGATTTAGCGCAGAATTTTTCAAATTCTTCTGGAAAAATATCAGACCGTTTGTTGTGAATCATTGAATGAGACCTGCAGAGATGGATAACTGTCCTCAACGCAGAAACAAGGATTGATCACTTGCATCCCAAAAGGTGATAAACCGAAAGAATTCATAAAAAAATTGGCGTCCTATTTCTCTCCTTAACGTTGTGTATAAAATGGGCTGGCATGCATCTCGAACAGAATTAAAAAGGTTTTACCAATGCTTATTAATGAAGATCAGACAGATTTTATGGCAAACAGATATATAGGTTATAATATATCATTAATATGTGATTTGATAAATTATTTAAATGTAAATAACATGTCAGGTTTGTCACTTTGTATTGATTTCGAAAAAGCTTTTGATTCACTTGATTGGAGTTTCATGCACAAGGTTTTGAGAGCCTATGGATTTGGAAGTGGCGATTGCCGATGGATTGAAACTTTCTATAAAAACACAAAATCAACTGCTATTATAAACGGTCAAACCACAGAATGGTTTAGTGTAGAACGAGGATGTAGACAAGGAGATCCAATCTCGCCCTATCTTTTTATTCTTTGTGCAGAGATTCTAGCCATAATGATCAGGGAGGAAGACTCAATAAAAGGAATATATGTTAATGATGTAGAACACAAAATTTCCCAGTGTGCTGATGACACCCAATTAATAAATGTAGGAGATAAAACCTCTTTTGAAAGATCTATTCGCATACTTGATACGTACGGCACTGTTTCAGGTCTGTTTATGAATAGCGAAAAAACGCAAGTAATTGGGCTTAGCAGTGAGAGAAAATCACAAATAATATAGTGTTCCCACTTACAAATGATATGGAATCCTCCTAAGTTAAAAATACTAGACATTTGGTTCACTCAAGATCTAAGAAACTGCGAAATAATTAATTTTAAAGACAAATTTTCAGAAGTGAAAATGTTATTCAAAATTTGGTCACAAAGAACCGTTACCCCAATTGGTAAAGTCGCAGTTCTAAAATCTCATGTATTGTCTAAACTTATACATCTATGGATATTATTGCCTGATCATCCAGATCATTTTATACAACAACTACGCAAGTTATGTTTTCAGTTTGTATGAAATGGAAAACGAGACAAAATCAGCAGAAAGACTGCCACTAAGAATATAAAGCAAGGAGGACTGAATATACCGGATTTAGAACATGCGTATATGCTCTCAAACTTCCATGGGTAATAAAATTTAAAACTTCAAACCATATATGGAAAGTCTAGCAGCTGAAATATACCCGTTCCTTGACAAGATCGAAGGCTGTGGACCAGCAGTTATTTCATATTTCATGAATAATAACATGTTCTGGGCTGAAACATTTAAGGCCTACATGACATTTTGTAATCATATAACACCTAAGAATTCAAGTGAACTGTTAGCTGAAACTGTCTTTTACAACGAAAAAATAAAGGTGGATATCAAAATAACCAAGAATAATAAACTAATAGAGAAAGGAATATACTGCATCAAAAAAAACATTTTCTTAAAGAAAATGGCTGTTTTTTTTACCTATGAAGAATTTGAAAACAACGCTGATTGCCGTATCAATTATGTCACTTATAATGGATGGATATCTTCAATCAAACAATATTTAAGAACAACCAGAATTCAAATGAACAACAACACAAATAGTATTTTGAATGCTCCAAATGCAATATGGCTAATAATGAGTGTACAAAAGGGAGCTAGACTTTACTATGAAAAAAATTAATTGGATGATAGCAAACCGAATTGTTGTTCAAGGTGGTCAGAGAAGCTAAATATTAACATTTCATGGGAAAAAGTATTTCTAAAAATTTATAAATTAAATGATGTCAAATTAAAATGATTGCAAATAAAAATAGTTCATCGGATTATTGCCACCAATGTAATATTAAACACAATGGGTATAGCAACTACGACAAATTGTACATGGTGCAATAATGCAAGAGACTCTATTGAACATTTTCTGTGGAACTGTTACTGTGTCCGTAATTTCTGGAATTTAGCAGAAAAAAGAATCAACGCAAAATGCAAAAATACTTTCAACATCAAAATCACACGAAATCTGATGTTGTTTGGTGTTGATCAAAATATAAAAATAGATAGAGTATTTGATCTTATGATAATGCTTGCAAAATCATTTGTATATAAATGCAAAGAAGACAAGTGTGTTCCAAATATACATACTTTCCAAAGACTGCTAAACCAGAGATTCAAGATTGAACAATATAATGCCAAAATAAACTTTCACCTGTCCATTTTTAATGCTCAGTGGAAGAACTATAGACCAATGTTCTCTGTGTACAAAACATATTTTCTTCACATGTTTCTTGAATATTGATGTACATATTGAAACCATCATTGATTAGAATATTGTCTTATATGTTTTGTAATCTATAGGTTTTTTTATCATTTTGTTTTTATGTGAACAATTATTGTCCTATTGTATAAATTGAATAAATTATGTTGCCACATTGTTCGATGATGATTGATTATCGTCAAGCAAAAGAATGTAGTTTTTGAAATTTATTCATTGGAGAAATTACGACATGCGTTAGATCTTAGTGTTCATTTTTGAACTTCCAATATGAAAAATATCATTCTGTACATAAAAACAAACAAACAAACAAACAAAACAAAAAAGAAAAAAAAGAAAAAACGAAAACAAAAAACAGAAAACAAAACCTGGTAAGATTGACAAATGTATTCCGAATACACGCACTTTTCAAAGACTAATAAATAAGATTCAGAATTGAACAATGTAATGCCAGAGTGGACTTTCATTTGTCCATTGTTTTTAATGCTCTATGGAATAACTAAGCTACGCACAAAAAGTTAAGGATCACTATGAGAAAACAGGTGCGTAATAAACTCAGTTCGCTACTGTTATTTATTTCTCAGTCCAGCCAAATTGTTATGAATTCTTGTTCAGCTGTAAGTGGGTGATGTTGTGTTAGTGCGAAAATTGCACGGGATTCTCTACTACTGAGCTTGGCCGCAAACGGAAAAGCGGAAACTTGCGAAAAAGGACCTTGTTTTGGACCGTTCTGCCTGAACACATTGCACAAGCCATATGGAAAAACCATTATGCACGTGCAAGCACTGCTGTTTATGTGTGAGATGCTGTCTCTTGCTTGGCTTTATAAGAAGACATTCCACCAGTAGTAGGCCTGATCTGACAATGCCTCCAGGACGAAAATTGAGCGAGTTTGAGAGAGGACGAGCTGTTGCATGGTTCCAAGATGGTGTTCCCAAGCGAGAAGTGGCCAGGTGACTTCAGGTGTCCATCTCGGTCATTGTCAGACTGATTCAACGCTTCACAGCCACTGGGAGGGTCCATGAAAGACGCAGATCTGGTCGACCGAAGAAGACAAACCCACGTGAAGATCGTCTCATTGAACGACAAGCCCTGCAGACAAGAACAGCCTCTTCCAGCATCATTCGAAGGCAGCTGAGGGTGGCTACTAACATCAACATCAGCCAGCAGACCATACGGAACCACCTTCATGGGTTTAACCTCCGTTCTCGTCGCCCAGCTGTATGGCCACGCTTAACTCCAGCCCATAGGGCAGCATGCCGCGCCTTCTGCAGACGTCACGTGAGGTGGACACGTCAGCAATGGTCCCAGGTCCTGTTCAATGATGAATCACGCTTCACCATGAACCACAACGACGGCCGACTGAGGGTCTGGAGGCGCCCAGGGCAACGCTTTATTGACACCACTGTCCAAGAAAAGGTGGCCTTTGGTGGAGGTTCTGTAATGGTCTGGGGGGCCTTCAGCCTTCACCACAGAACACCCTTGTATCATGTACAGGGTAACCTGACTGGCCTCCGATATCGGGATGAGATCCTTCGACCGCTGGCTGTGCCTACACTGCAGCAGATGGGACCGACGGCTGTCTACCAGGATGACAACGCTCGCCCCACAGGGCAAGGGTGGTCAACGACTTCCTGCAGCAGTCTGGAGTCAACAGAATGGAGTGGCCAGCATGCAGTCCCGATCTCAACCCGACTGAGAACCTTTGGGATGAGCTGGATCGCAAAGTGAGGAGCAACCACCCCCTCCCAGGGATGCCCAACACCTCTACCAGATGCTGCAGGCTGAGTGGCAGGCGCTTCCACAGAGGATCTTCACCAACCTGGTCAACTCGATGAGGACTCGCAGCGTCGAGTGCCAGAACAGCCATGGCGGTTACACGCATTACTGAACTTTTGGGAGCATCAGAATGCCCTGTCTTGTGATTTCAATGACTTTGGAAAATCAAATTTCGATACGTACCCACTTTGATCAAATGTACACACCAAACGATTGCTCGAAATTGAAGGCAATTGTGTATCGTTATCACTAAAGCATGGAATTAAATGTTTGCCAAACTTCAACGCATTGGTTTTCTTATTTTGAAAGTTATGAATGTTTGTGCAAGTGATCCTTAACTTTTTGTGCGTAGTGTATAAACCACTGCTTTCTTAACAGAAGACAAATTCATTTTCGTGACATGTTTGAAATCTTGATGTTCACTTTGAAATCTCCCATGTATGAAATATGTTTTTTTGTCTTCTGTACGTTGTATGTTGTCAGATGTCTAAAACGTTTCTTTTATGTGTATGAATTGAAATTATTTCTTGTTGCCTATATGGTTTGTTGATGCCTATTCATTGTTAAAATGAATAATAAAAAAAGATGAAAAAATCATCCTGATGGGTAGAAACTGAGGCTCAATGGAAAAATGTTAAAATAAAGGTTTCTCATTATCAGCATTATCATCATCATCGTCATCGTCGTCGTCGTCGTCGTCGTCATAAACATCATCGTTATCATCATTATCATCACATTATTATGATTATCATTGTTATTGTCATCATTATTATTATCATTATTATTTAAAGCCCAGCCGACTGTGCAGAGCCTTTATCAAGGCCATAACCATCTCTAAAAACCACCTCGTTGATACTGAAAAAAAAAAAAACGTGGAAAAGAAAATGAAGTACACCTCCCAAAGCAGTCGCACACATAATCTAAGGAGGGGGACTCATAATTCATCTCGGGTGCCCTCGGGTTTGGCGACCAACTTCCATCCATCTCAATCAGAGAAGAGAGCCGAAAATCGCCACCTTTTTCATTGCCACAACGGATGTTGACTTTCTGTTTGTCAGAAGCGAGATGTCTGCCCGGGCACCGACTGGCTACCACTTTTCCCTTTCCCCCGGCCCCGCGGGGAGGCACGCCGCGTCAAAAAGACCCCCTACCCCAAAACGACGACCACCGCCACACCTTCCCCTTTCAGCACCCACCCTTCGGGGGCCGTCCCCCTTCCCTACCTTCCCAAATGAACTGTTTGCATTTTGTCGTGTTTACAGACCCCCGCCTAGCCAAAAAACAAATTGGTTGCAATGTTTTTGAATGTTTTCCTTTATTGCTTGTTTTTTGTAATACCTTGTCAGGCATTCTTTTATCTTGGTGATGTCAATGTTCTTTTGATTCTGATTCTGATCCAACCACTGACAAATCAAAATTTATCTTGACATGTTTAATTTCTCTCAAGCCGTCTCGACCCAACACAAAAGCATGGCCACATCTTGATTGGGTAGGTTTCGGCCTACCGCAGTTTTTTTACGCTCCACGCACGTCCCCCCCATTCACTGTCGTCCGCACTCGTGTTGTGGCTGAACGTCTGTCCTGGCCTCTATCCCGTAAGTATCTGGTCCGAAACGAACGTCGATCGACAGGTTTCTTTCATTTCCCCGACCTTCGCTTTCCGTGACCCCCTGACCTTTGCCCTCTTTTGACCACTTGACTCTGCCTCGTGTCTTGTTTACAAAATACGTCGTCGCAAGATCGCACCAATCGCCTTGAGCCCTTGGGTTTTCCGCGTTAAACACGACCTTGAGGCACGAAAAAGCCAGACGCTGGGGTCGCAGATGGCTCAAAAACCCCCATTACGACACTAAAAATATTTTCAACACAGCAAAAAAGCAGTTTCAAAAAATTTTTCTAAAAGGGTAAATCTCTTTCTATCTAAACGAAAAACGCCCCCGCTACAAGCCAAAGAAAATTGTTTAAAGTCGGACAGATTGCTAGGCCCCAGCAAAAAATCTCTATTCCCAACACATACCCTTAAATGACCTCCTTCAGGTTTAATAAGATTCCCCGACAAAAAAAAAAACATCAGAAAGAAATTTGATCGGGGCCCCGTTGTCCCCCTTTTGGGAAAAAGACCTACCTCCACCACCCCCCTTCAAATTTTTGACGTTTAACCCCGTTACTGAGTTGAAATTTAAAAACCCTCATTCTCAAATCAAAAAACCCCCTTTAAATTTTTCCCCCGATCCCATTCCTACCCCCCTGTTTTTTCCCGTTTCTTGATGATCTCTCCCAACTCTCACTTAATCATCAAACCCCCTCTTTCTTCCGGTATTTCCATCAACTTAAAATGCTGTTGAAAACCTCTCCTCAAGAAACAATCCTTGGACCCAAAAACTTAAAAATTACAACCGGTTTCAACCTATATTCTTTTCCAAAATTTTGAAAAAGTCGTTCCCAACAATTATTTAAAATCTTAATGACTACGACCTCTTCTCTCCTTCTCAGTCTGCTTTTTGTCCTCATCACAGTACTGAAACGCACTCCTCAAAATTTCTAAAGCATCCTTTTAGCCTTTTACTTGGAAACGTCTCTCTACTCCTTTACTGGACCTCTCCGCTGCTTTTATAAATAACCAACCATTTTTTTAAAAGACTCCAATCAGTTACGGGGATTTCTCAAACCCCCCCTTTCCTGGGTTTCCGTTCATACCTACAGAAAGAAAACAATCATCTTTTTCAATAACCTCAACTCACATCTAAGAACATTGTACGGGGGCCCACAGGGATTTGTTGGGCCCATGCTCTTTGTCCCTATACACAACCACTTGCCGGCCCCGATAAGTCCACCCCTAACATCAATCATTTTTCAGATGACACCAACTTGACTCTCTACTCCTCCCATAAATAAAAAACCCAGCCCCTTTTCCTCTCTCGAACTTTGTATCACCGACTACGAAACTGGATGCTCGAAAACAAGCAAAACTAAAAGACGGAAACTGAAGCTGTCCTCTGTTCTTCCTCTTTTAAGTCTTGCCATCGACCACTCCACATTCTTTACCGTTGGGTAAACAGATATTCCCTTTTTCCCTACCGCACGAAATCTTGGCTTCCACTTCAGCAAAGACATGAGTATCTCAACAATGTACAGACAGTCCCGCCGCAAAGCTACATTGACCTTAGACGCTTGATATATTCGCCACTTACTTTCAGAAGACGCTACCAAAAAATTTCTTTTTGCCTTTGTTCTCTCCAAATTAGACTACGTAACTACCTCTTTTCTGGCTGTCCTCAAATCAATTAGACAAACTTCAAAAAGTACAAAACTCTGCCGCTAAACTTGTTTCTCGTTCCCGCAAGCATGATCAATGTCACACCAATTCTCAAATCCCTTCACTGGTTGCCTGTTTCCAAGCTCGCATTGACTATAAGCTTGCCTCACTATGCCACTCTTTTTTCTCTGATCTCTCTCCTCACTACCTGGCTGATCTTCTCTCTGTGTACACTCCTTCTAGAAATCTCCGCTCCATTGCTGATACCAGATTGCTCCGTGTTCCACGCGTACGCACAAAAACATTTGGACATCGCTCTTTCTCCTTCGCAGCCCCCACTATCTGGAACTCTCTTCCCTTTGAAATCCGACACCTAAAATCGACTTCTTCTTTCAAAACAGCTCTAAAAACTACCTCTTTCAAAAATATTATCAGTAAGTTCAACCTCATTTCCCCCCACCTAATAGTAGAAAAGGTGTGTAGTGGTGTGTGTATGTTATAGTGGTAGGTGCCTCACATTACTTTGGGGTATAGCCGTGGGGGTTGTGGGGTGCATTTGGACTTGCGTGAGAATCCGTGTATGATTGTAGCGTATGTAGTATTTTTATGGAATTATTCTATTACTTTGTATTGTGTATTTAGTGTATGTACGTGAGGTCCGAGAGATTGAAATATTGTGAGTGAATGATTGTAAGCGTCATAAGCTCCGCCGTAGGCAGAGATGTGCGCTTATAAATGGTCTCTTATTATTATTATATTATTATTTCTCCCATTGCCCCTAGCATCTCCCACACCCACCTCATCCTCAGCCCTCTGCATGTCCGTCCAGCATTATCTCCCCTGGGTCTACCTGGTGCTCTCTTTCCTTCCAGCTTTCCCCGTTGTGACCAGTGCTCCAAATCCCCCTTCCTCATGAAATGGCCTATAAATGTTGTCTGTCTTTTCCTAATCTTCCTTATGAGTGATCTACTTGTGTCTGCCTCCATCAAGACTGTCTCGTTTGTTTTCTTGCTGACCATGGAACTCTCAACATTCTTCTTAGTAACCACATCTCGGCTGCCTCATCTTGCTCTGGCTTTGCTTGCTGACTGTCCACGCCTCGCATCCGTGCAACAGTATTGGTTCTATATAACAGTCAAGGACTCTCTTTCTGATGTTAATTGATAAGCATTTGTTGGTAAGAATGCTTGTCATCTTCTTGAATGCTGTTTTTGGTTTGGCCAATTCTGCCAGCTATCTCCAACGTGCATCTGCCGTGTGATGAAATGATCGTTCCCAGGTATTTGCACTTATTAACCCTGTGTCAAGGTTGTGCCATCTGCTGCCACTCTGCATGAGGGGATTTCTGTTTTTTACTGATCATCAGACTTATATATATGGCACTGTGTTGATCATTCTGTCCAATTTATGACCAGGAGTGAAAAGCAAACCTGAACACAAATGTAGTAAATACCCAGTACATAAATATAAAGAATCGTCTAAATGAAAATACAAGGTAATGAACTAAAATTGCTTCTGCTTTATTTTATTACATGTTTCTTTTTTTCAGGGGGAAGGGGGGAGGGTTAAAGCCTACCGACTGCTTAGAGCCATATCACAGCTATAAGCGTTTCAAACCATACACAATACTTCAACAGGAAAACAAAATTAAGCACACATATAAAGCATTCGCGCACATAATCTAAGGAGATGCAACCCTCCCCCCCTTCTCCGCCCCCGGCGGTGACCGCTCCATTCAATTTATCACACAGTGGATTAAAAAAAAAACAATACAAAATTTAAACATAGCATGGATACTAAAACATATAATATTAAACGGCCTAAATGACCTAAAATTGCTTCCGCATATCTCACTTCCAGTTGATAAATTCAAATATCTGGGAACGAAATTTCATCAGACGGCAGATGCACACAGAAATAGCCGCAGAATCGGCCAAGCCAAAACACATTCAAGAAGATGACAAGCATTCTTACCAACATATGCCTATCAATTAACATCAGGAAGAAGTTCTTGAATGTTATATAGAACCAATACTGTTGTACGGATGCGAGGCGTGGACAGTCAACAAGCAGAGCCAGAACAAGATTGAGGCAGCCAAGATGGTGGTTTCTAAGAAGAATGTTGAGAGTTCCATGAGGAAGGGGGATTTGGAGCACTTGGTCACAACGGGAAAGCTAGAGGGAAAGAGAGCACCGGGTAGACCCAGGAGAAAATGCTGGACGGACTTGCAAGTGGCTGGGGATGAGGGGGGGTGGGAGAGATGCTAGGGGCAACGAGAGATAGAGACAGATGGAAGTCCATGATCGCCAACGCCAAGCACCAGGGCACCTGATGATGATGATGAGACATCAAAGAAAGGGTTGAACAAAATCCAACAGTAGTAATCTAAGCCATAACGAAGACATTTAACATCAAAACAAAAACTAATCAAACACCCATACAGCAATTATACTCCAAAACAACTGGCGCCGTATTTATACGAGGCGTCATTGGAGAGTGGTTCCATATTTTGATTGGAATTCGTCAAGGCTGTCTTCTGTTGCAACACTCTTCAACTAATTCCTGGAACGTCATTAGAACTGCCGCACTTGAGGATCCGTCAACACAGCACTGAGAGATAACTAACATAAAACTTTGTTTTGCAGATGACATTGAATGTCTGGGCGGGCAGTGAGCAGATAAGCTTATTAAAAGTTTTAGATAAAAACATGGACAAGATATCGTATTGAAATCACTGCTGAGAAGACCAAGTTGATGGCCAGTCACAGTACCACCATCATTACTGATATAACTGTCCATGGACTGAAGCTAGACACTGTTCAACGTTCATTTATCTGGGACCATTGTTATAATGTGAATTCTAGACAGAAAACATCTCAAGACAACACCAGCACTGTCCACACAGAAACCTATATGGAAGGACAAGAATATTCTTCATGAAATACAAGATCAGGCTCTTACGTGCAACTGTAAATTCCATCTTTCTGTATGCATGCCAGACATGGACCCTCACAGCAGATGTAGAAAGGTGAATGCATTGCACAGAAATGATGTGTTATCGCAAGATAATAAATATCAGATACACTGATCATATCACCGATGACACCTGTACCAACCATCAGATACGCTGATCATATCACCAATGACACTGTACCAAACCATCAGATACACTGATCATATCACCAATGACACCTGTACCAAACCATCAGATACACTGATCAATCACCAATGACACCTGCACCAAACCACAGATACACTGATCATATCACCAAGACACCTGCACCAAACCATCAGATACACTGATCATATCACCAATGACACCTACACCAAACCATCACACAGCACTTTAGATCATAAATGATGTGCTGACTTCAGTTCAGGAAAGAAAACTGCATTGATATGGCCAACTGACAAGATCCAATGGCCTTGATAAATCACTCCTCCAAGGAATGGCTTAGGGAGGCTAACAGCTGTAAGAGAAGACAGAAAATACGATGGACTGACAACACTGCGGATGGACAAAGAAAACATTTGCAAAGACCCAGGCTTGTCATACAAACGACAGAGCAGGAAGAATCTGGTGAACAACTTTAAGCAGTGCCCCAGTGGATGTTCACGGAGTAAAAGAAGAAAAATGGAAGATTACAGTGTTTGACAATATGTTTTAATTCAAAGTAAAACTAGTTTTGTTAGTTCACATTCCAGAAGTAGCATTTAAAGAATGATAGATTTTGAGATCACCTCTGTGGTGTTAACGAATAATTATTGAAACAGAAGTAGTGGTGGTGGTGGTGGTGGTGATGGTGGTGAAAGTTGTGGTTTAGAAGATGGTGGAGTGTTTTAGTGTTGGTGGTGGTAGTGGTGGTGGAGAGCGGTGGAGCTGCTTTACATCTGTTCATATTGATTTTTTTGTTTTGTTAAAGTTTGTGAAGATAATAAATCTCTGCAGAAAGCAAAGGCAATAAATTTTTCGGTAAACTGTTTACATCTCTGCTGTCACAGAAACCACGAGAGTCGTAGGAAAGTAATAAATTATCAGGAAAGTGTGGGGTTCTTCCACTTTGATCTTTGTTGTAGTTATAAATGACAAACAGAAATAGCACTGGGGCAGACAGCAAGATCAGAAAATGTAAGTTCTTCCAAACACTTAAAAGAAAACAATCTGATAAGATAGCAGTCATGAAAATTTCACTGCACTATGCACCAGAAGGCTCTCTGAATCCCGCAAGGTTGATTTACAGTTGTCTTTGAAATAGAAGTCGGTGTTGTGTTAGAACTGTGATTTTTGAAGACTGGAAGGCGACGGACTTTTGAACTTACTGAAGACTGCGCCTTAGCACAGTTTGAGCAGACACACAGTAGCTCTGCACGTTTGCGCCAGAACAATGCTAAGGCGTGAAATATCGATCATCCCAGCTCCAACTTAAACCATCACAAGCAACAGAACTTCTTACTGACTCACGTCTCCATCGTTTAACGTATTTGATACAACATTCAAGTCAGTTACAACAAATCCTATGTGTTTTATACATCGCATTGCCATGGAAATATTTTGTTCACTTTCTATTAAAGTATCCAAGATCAAATTTGAAATTATCACAGTCTTTCAGTCAGAAAATCATCCGAATCACGTAACTAACATAAATCGGTGCAAACGTCAAAATGAACATCATAGTTTGAGCTTTTTTTCCAATGGAGATTAAAACAATTGTCACAAGTCTTCTGCTCGTTGTATGGAAAGATAGAAACTTGCTGACTGAGTTTGTTGTAGGTCTCTATGCCTTTAGTTCCCATTCAAACCACGAGAAATGATATACGAGGAACTGAAGCACAAGTGTTTCAACAACAAAACAGCAACAAAATAAGTCACATAAAAGCACCAACAACTTGAAACATGTAATACAGTCAAATGCACTCAACAACAAAACAGCAGCAAAATAAGTTATATGAAAGCATCAACATAACTTGAAACATGTATACAGTCAAATGTATTCAACAACAAAATAGCAGCAAAATAAGTCACATAAAAGCATCAACAACTTGAAACATTTATACACGTTAGGATCTGCCCACGACACGTTAGGATTTGCCCACTGACACGTTAGGATCTGCCCCATTGACACGTTAGGATCTGCCCACTGACACTTAGGATCTGCCCACTGACACGTTAGGATCTGCCCACTGACACGTTAGGATTTGCCCACTGACACGTTAGGATCTGCCCATTGTCACGTTAGGATCTGCCCACTGACACGTTAGGATCTGCCCACTGACACGTTAGGATCTGCCCACTGACACGTTAGGTCTGCCCACTGACACGTTCGGATCTGCCCACTGACACGTTAGAAATCTGCCCACGACACTTAGGATCTGCCCATTGACACGTTAGGATCTGCCCATTGACACGTTAGGATCTGCCCATTGACACGTTAGGATCTGCCCACTGACACGTTAGAATCTGCCCACTGACACGTTAGAATCTGCCCATCATCACGTTAGGATCTGCCCACTGACACTTTAGAATCTGCCCACTGACACGTTCGGATCTGCCCATTGACCGTTTTTCTTGCTCCCTTGTGATCCTTGATCAGTACGAAGGCAAGTTTTGTGTTCTTTGTATTAGTTATTTTAACAAGACGTAACAAAGGAGTGGTGTTCTGAAATCACCAAACAGGAATGAATGTATTCTTCATAGGCTGCTTGATCAAATTATCTAACTGATATTTGTATGATTAGGAAGCAATTCAAGATTTATTCATATGTTTGTAAATCAAATGTGCCTAACCATTTACGTAGACGGTGATTGTGTTGTTGCCCACAGGGCCGACAGGTGAACATTCCTCACCATCATCAAGTACCCTGCCGCATGGCTTTGGTGATCATGGCCCTCCATATTATCTATCCCTTGTTGCCACAAGCAGATCTTCCGCCCTCTCTGTCCTCAGCGACTCTGCAAGTCCGTCCATAATTTTCCTGGTCTACCTGGTGCTCTCTTTCCCCCCAGCGTTCCTATATAATGGCTCTAAATGTTGCCTGTCTTTTCCTAAACTTCCTTATTAATGACCTTCTTGTGTCTGCCTACATCAAGACCGTCTTGTTTGTTTTTCTTTGCTGACCATGGAACTCTCACATTCTTCTTAGAAACCACATCTCAGCTGCCTCAATCTTGTTCTGGCTTTGCGTGTTGACCGTCCATGCCTCACAACCATACAACAGTATTGGTTCTATATAACAATTCAAGAACTCTCTTCCTGTGTAATTGATAGACATTTGTTGTTAAGAATGCTTTTCATCTTCTTGGATGCTGTTTTGGCTTGGCCAATTCTTGCTGGCTATTTCTGATGTGCATCTGCCGTCTGGTGAATGATCGTTTCCCAGATATTAAAAACTTATCAACCTGTCTCAAGGTTGTGCCGTTTGTTGTTATTTTGCATGAGGGAATTCATGTTTTTACTGATTACCATGACTTCAGTCTTCTACTATTTAGCTCCAACCTTTAATATTGCTTTCTATTTCTATTATATTCACAAGGTTTTGTAGGTCCCTTTCATTTTCTGCAATCACACGGTGTCATCTGCATATCGAGTGTTGATTTATATTTTCCCTCCAACCTTTAATCCGGGGTATTCTTTCTAGGTTTCTCGTGATGGTGTCGCTGTAAAATGAAAACAGATCTGGTGACAAAAAATAACCTGCCTGACTCCTCTTTTGATATTTTGGAAAGAGCTTGTATCGTTTTCTATTTTCATTGCAGCTGTTTGTTCCCAATACATATTTCTGATTATTCTTAGATCTTTCCCATCAATACTGATCTCTCTAGCTGGTTGATCAATTCTTCATGTCTTACCCGATCGAAGGCCTTTTAGTATATCAACAAAGCATAAATATAAATCATTTCATCTCAATTGACCTCTCTATGATAGTTTTTTTGGGATGTATATGGCGTTAAAGTTCCTTTCCCTTCAACAAATCCACACTGTTCTTTTGCTATTTCTCTTTTGATTCTATTTTCATGTCCTAATCTAGATTATTCTCAATAGGATTTTTGTTACATGACTCATCAACCTGATGTACGATGGAGTTTGCAATTCTATAGTCCCTGTTTTCTTTGGAACAGCAATGAAAGTGATTTTGACATATCGTTGGGGATTTTCCGGTGTCAGAAATTTCATTTAGGACAGCTGTTATTTTTTCAATACCATATTCCTCCAGGGATTTAATCATCTCTGTGTAATATGTCCTGGTCCTGGGGCTTTTTCTGGTTTCATCTTTTTTCAGTGCTGCTCTAACTTCATCTTTCATTATGGGTGGTCCTTTCAACGTTCTTTCTTATAATGTGTTCTTCATTACTGTCATCTTCAAAAAAGTCTTTAAGGTACTTCTCCCCATCTATCTAATATTTTGTCTTTTCCATGATAAGCGTACCATATTTCGGTTTAACTCTTCCTGTACGTTAAGGTTTTCAAACTGGACGCAGGGTTCATCTGCAACCTATTTTGGAACAGGGGGTAAGGTCAGTAAAACACTTGTAGATATGTTTGTACTTAACATAGAACAAAAAGGTTGTTATTGAGTTGTGCAAAATTGAATTCTAAACAACATACAGGTAATAAAATTATGATAATGTTCATTATATAAAACTTGACCTGTGAGTTTTGCATGCATACTATTTGATGCAGATAATTTTTCATGCATACAGTTAGTACTAACTAAGCTCCAGCTGACCAGTAATCCATATAGCTCTAAAGTCAAAGAAGAAAAAATAATTCCTCAACATCCATTAAAAGAACCAGCACCTAAAAAAAGTTCATTTTTTCATATAATATGAAGTTACATAACACTGATCATTGTCAGTCACGCGCCTAAAAAAACACAAAACTACTATTATTACACCACTGTCCATCCAGGGCATGCACTGGTCTTAGGCCTACTTTGAGCAGGCCTGCCTCTATTCTTGTCACTCCCCCTCTACAACCCACATCACCACTGTCACCAGGAAATCAACCAATCTGCCCTTGTTCCTGCCCCAATGTGTCTGTAGATGATGTAAAAGAAACAGAACGGGAGACGTGGTCTTTTGGCAGAACAGAAGGCCCTTCACGATCGTCAACACCGCTTCTTCCGACTCGCACTTGAATGCACTCCAACAAGCTATCATCACTGTCACTGGCAGCTATTTCATCATCACTTTTGTCAAAAATTTCTGAAAAAGTGCGACAGCCTGAGCAGCAGTGAGGACGCCGACTGCCTGACGCCATGGCAACTCTACTTACGAAAGTGAAAACATATCAACAAACGAGGCGCACACACAAAGAAAACATATGGAATGACAAAGCAAAATGACTGAAAAGGAAAAGGAAGTATCTGACTGTCGTTTTCTGCCGTCATGCAGTTGTATGTCTTTAAATGGGGAAGAAACGCAAGTGCAAAGTGACGAACCGGCCGAGCTGCAGTGAGCGGCTCGCCGGCCATTTTTGAAAGTCAGCCAAATCGCTCATTGCGGCTCAACGGACAGGAAGTGTTAAGCGACATTGATGTGCATGTATGTTTCCTGTGGACAATTTCTTCAAAATCTTCAGTACATTCCTGAGGATCTGTTTCGTGTTGGTCTTCTATTCTTTGCACTTGTTTTCAGCAAGCTTCCTTAGCTTCATTGCACTTATTCCTGAGTTCTTTGTTTTATCTTCTTGTATCTTTCCTCCTTTCCCTTTGCCTTCCTCCATTCTTCCATCAAGCCTAGAATTTCTTTTATCATCCTGTTTTTTTTGGTTTTTTTTGCTTTTCTATCTACTCTAGGATTTCTTCACAAGCTTCATTTATTGAGTTTTTCAACTTTGTCCATTGTTCCTCCTGTCACTAACGTCTTCGAGAGCAATGACTTTGTTTTGAACATGTACGTTACACTTTTTACGTACGCTTCATCTGTCTTAAGAGTCCAAGATTTAGTTCGATGTGGTGTTTAGTCTGTTTCTTTTTCCTAATTTCAGCCTAAATCTTCACACTACAGGATTGTGGTCACTGTTCAGTCTGCGCCTGTAATGTTCTTGCTGTCAGCAAAAATTTTCTAAATCTTGTATGATCAAGCTGGAATTTTGGGGTTTTTTGCTTTTTTTTAGATTTAACGCAGTAGCTCGCTGACAATCTGGTGTCACCTGCTAGCATGACGGTCCCTACTGGACGAGGTGCTCCCTAGGAGCCCCTATTTTACGTCGTTATCCTCATTTTTCTTGTTTTTGTCTGGCCATGATTTTTCTTTGGGAAAATGCGAAGGTGGTTTCCCGTTGCCTTCCATCGGTTTGTGTACAGTCTCTCCGATAGACTTTTGTCGTTCCTACGACAACTACAAGGCAGTAGGGTGATTTTTTTCAGGGTTTACCCCTTAGCCTTATTCTCTCCAGAGATATCCTCAATGCAGTGGTGCTATTTACCCACAGCTGGGGGTTTTGGTTCATGGGCACCAGGGCATATCCACATGCCGGTTGGCCTGCGTGCCGCACGTCTGGGGCCAGACCTCCTCCGAGTCCCTTGTGGTTTAGCCTGAGTCTGTGAGAAGCTCAGTTTACCACATGTCGCAACGAGGAGGCATAAGGTGAACATTACATCGACTATCACTATAGATCGGCCCGGTATGGACTGTGGACACTTTACCACGAGTCTATTGAACTATGTCCCTACTAGGATATCTAGCCCACTTATTGATCATTGGTCCTATCACAAGTCTATTGAGCTGTGTCCCTACTAGGTTATCTAACCCACTATATCACTGGTCCTACACTTACCACAAGTCTGTTGAGCTGTGTCCCTACTAGGATTATCTAACCCACTACATTGATCATTGTCCTTCACGAATCTATTGAGCTGTGTCCCTTATAGGATTATCTAACCCACTATATTGATCATTGGCCCTATTACAAGTCTATTGAGCTGTGTCCCTCTGGGATTATCTAATCCACTATATCATTGGTCCATCACAAGTCTATTGAGCTGTGTCCCTACTAGGTTTATCTAACCCAGTATATCATTTGGTCCTATCACAAGTCTATTGAGCTGTGTCCTGACTAGGATTATCAAACCACACTATATTGGTCATGTGTCCTATAACAAGTCTATTGAGCTGTGTCCCTACTAGATTATCTAACCCACTATATTGGTCATTGTCCTATCACTAGTCTATTGAACCGTGTCCCTACTAGGATTATCTAACCCACTATACATTGGTCCTATCAGAATCTATTGAACGTGTCCCTACTAGGATTATCTAACCCACTATATTGGTCATTGGTCCTATCACAAGTCTATCGAGCTGTGTCCCAACTAGATTATCTAACCCACTATATCATTGGTCCTATCAGAAGTCTATTGAGCTGTGTCCCTACTAGGATTATCTAACCACTATATTGTCATTGGTCCTATCACTAGTCTATTGAACCGTGTCCCTACTAGGATTATCTAACCACTATATTTGTCACTGGTCATGCACGAGCTATTGAGCTGTGTCCCTACTAGGATTATCTAACCTACATACTGTGATGATCACTGGTCCTAACACTTTACCATTGCCTAATGAGTGTTGTCTCTACTAGGGTTATCAAATCCACTATATTGATTATTGGTACTAAACTTTACCATGTGCCTAATGATTTGTTGTCTCTACTAGGATTATCTAACCCATTGCGATGATCACCGGTTCTACAACAGATGGGCTTGTGTGACTATTTCACATCATAGGGTTGTGTGGGTTTGTTAGACGTTTGTCAAATCATGTTACAATATGTATGAAGACATGTTAACACAATACAAGTACAGTTGTCAAATCATGTTATAATCTATATGAAGACATGTTAAACACAATACAAGTGCAGTTGTCAAATCATGTTACAATCTATATGAAGACATGTTAAACACAATACAAGTACATCTATATGAAGACAATACAATACAGTTGGTATAAAGGGACTGTGTTTACTGATAATTACCAGATGAAGTGAGACTCATGTTTTATTGCCTACGTCTTTTTTAAAATACGAAATGATTTTTGATGGACAGACAATCAGTGAGAACAAACAAAAATATAGTTCTGATTTTTCATATATATGTAATTGGTGATCTCTCTATTATCAATTGTCAAAAGAGTTTAAATTTTGCGGGGATATTATGGTTGACAATGGAGAATGCTGGTGGACAGGGTGCGGGAGTCAAAGGGTTTTTAAACCTTTCCATCGTCATACCTGACATGTTTCCAATGTCCCCTTTGCAGCAATGCTCTTACATTCCACATGATACGTACTTGCACAATCCATAGATATCTATGAGCTCTTTAAGCATCCTGTCCCTAATACCACCTTTTGTTAAAACATAGCATAAAACGGTCTTTGTATAGTATCGTACGCTTTACGGAAATCTATGAATGCAACACTTTTGTTCATGTTGCATCTGGTTTCTCTAGAGCTGCATGTACTGTGAGGATATGAACCAAGTTGATCATCATTTTCTGAAATCTGCTTGTGTATCTATCTATATACATTTTCTTTCCACCCAATGTGCTTCTTTCTTTTATCAGAGTGAAATCTAACAACTGGCATATGGAAAAAACAAAAACAACAACAAAACAAAACCAAAACAAAACACTGCCTGTCCTATTCATACAGAGTGTCCACTTTGGACTTCATTGGTACTCTGTTGTTCCATTCAAACAGGAGTGTCCACTTTGGACTTCATTGTTAGTCTGTTGTTCCATTCAGCTCACATGGCGGGCAGACAATGAAGATTTTGTTAATTGTTTGAAATTTTAACCACTATCTACCTCGGAAGAAGACATTTGTGAAGAATTCCATTATGTGTTTACCAGAACAGATAAATGAGATGTGTGTGTGTCAAAATAACCACATTTTACGCGCAAGATCATCAGTCCAGAAAAACTAGTCACTAAACCTTCCATAGTGTCAACATCATTCTTACATATCTGCTTGCACTCAACATAATGTGTCATATTGTAGTTTAAAAGGATTACAATATTCTTATAACCAATATTCTTATAAGCAACAAAGAAATAGCTCTTGGTTTTTTTTTGTTCGAACTATAATCCAGTTGTACATTTCTGTACATAGATTATTTTTTACACTTCTGTTATTAATAAACAGGTTCACGAAAGTCTTTTATCATTCATCCAATTAAAACATTTTTGTCATATGTTTATTCCAACAGAGTAAACAGTTAAAACATGGTATCCAGAATGCAGCACAACCATGAATAGGGGAAAAAATTATTACCGGATATGAATCAATCCATCAAGTTTTTTTGAATATCAAATAGTTCACTTCAAGAACAAGTCACATCAATACTGAGTAGTACTAAAACTGTCACTGTTGCAGCAAAAAAGCGAGTTCGCAGAAAAGGAATGACAGCCACCAGACCAGCATCAGCATACACATGTGACCGCTGTGACAGAGACTGCCTCTCTTGCATTGGTCTCTACAGTCACAGGCGACGTTTTGCTTGGACCAAGCAGACAGTCCATCTAGACATTAGAATGGATGTACTTTGTCCATGGACAGCCATGACCAAGGGATCCTACTACTACTGTCTTATGTATACAGACCCTGGTTTAATGTCTGTTATTGTGCTACATGCCTTATGCATACAGACCCTGCTTTACTGTCTGTTATTGTGCTACATGCCTTATGCATACAGACCCTGGTTTACTGTCTGTTGTTTATGCTACATGCCTTATGCATACAGACCCTGGTTTACTGTCTGTTATTGTGCTACATGCCTTATGTATACAGACCCTGGTTTACTGTCTGTTATTGTTTACATGCCTTATGTATACAGACCCTGGTTTACTGTCTATTATTGCGCTACATGCCTATGTATACAGACCCTGGTTTTACTGTCTGTTATTGTGCTACATGCCTTATGTATGCAGACCCGGTTTACTGTCTGTTATTGTGCTACATGCCTTATATATACAGACCTGGTTTTACTGTCTATTTTTGTGCTACATGCCTTATGTATACAGACCCTGGTTTACTGTCTGTTATTGTGCTACATGCCTTATGTATACAGACCCTGGTTTACTCTCTGTTATTGTGCTATATTCTTATGTATACAGACCCTGGTTTACTGTCTATTTTTGTGCTACATGTCTTATGTATACAGACCTGGTTTACTGTCTATTTTTGTGCTACATGCCTTATGTATACAGACCCTGGTTTACTGTCTATTTTTGTGCTACATGCCTTATGTATACAGACCCTGGTTTACTGTCTATTTTTGTGCTAACATGCCTTATGTATACAGACCCTGGTTTACTGTCTGTTATTGACTACATGCCTTATGTATACAGACCCTGGGTTTACTGTCTGTTATTGTGCTACATGCCTTATGTATACAGACCCTGGTTTACTCTCTGTTATTGTGCTACATGTCTTATGTATACAGACCCGGTTTATTGTCTGTTATTGTGCTACGTGCCTTATGTATACAGACCCTGGTTTACTGTCTGTTTATTGTACTACATGCCTTATGTATACAGACCCTGGTTTTACTGTCTGTTAATTGTGCTACATGTCTTATGTATACAGACCCTGGTTTACTCTCTGTTATGTGCTACATGCCTTATGTATACAGACCCTGGTTTACTGTCTGTTATTGTGCTACATGCCTTATGCAGACCCTGGTTTACTGTCTGTTATTGTGCTACATGTCCTTATGTATACGACCCTGGTTTACTGTCTGTTATTGTGCTACATGCCTGATGTATACAGACCCTGGTTTACTGTCTGTTATTGTGCACATGTTCTTATGTATACAGACCCTGGTTTACTGTCTGTTATTTGGCTACATCCCTTATGTATACAGACCCTGGTTTACTGTCTGTTATTGTGCTACATGTCTTATGTTGCAGTCCTGGTTTACCGTCTCAGCTAACAGAATGTAAATCAGCCATCACTCAGAGTCTTGTGGAAAAGAAAGGTATACAAATACCTC
This sequence comes from Monoplex corrugatus, assembly GCA_030674185.1. NCBI lineage: Eukaryota > Metazoa > Mollusca > Gastropoda > Littorinimorpha > Ranellidae > Monoplex > Monoplex corrugatus. The sequence goes on from JAPXFY010000220.1 coordinate 66,871, forward strand.
TGTTCTAACTAGTAAATTGAACCAGGGACTTCTCGTTCCTCATGCAAGAGCTTTAATTACAGGCACACCACTTCACCGGGACATCTACGGAGGTTTAACCACTGGATATATGTATATACATATATATATATATATGTATATGTATATATATATATATATATGTAATATATAGTATAATATTATATATATACATTATATATATATATATATATATATATATATACATATATATATATATATATATATAATATAATATAAATATATATATATACAACATAACGTCTGTAAAATATGCAGAAGCTCAACATATACCACAGCGCTGGTTTATTCACAGTTTATCTGTCATGGCCATTCGTTTGTTGTTGGTTTTTCACTCAAGAAGAGATAGACAATGTAATATAAAGCAATAAAAATAACACTTTATTGTACATCCAGGAGTAAAGTTGAACTGACAAGAATCATAACGATACTATTTTGGTTTTTGCAACATTTAAGGTTCATATGTTGCAGTCATGGTTCTGTGCAGACATACCACAAGGGAAACCCATCACAAATAACACCAACACAACAATATGAAGGTCTACTAACATCTATGACAGTTGTCCAAGTTAGACTATCTCTTGAAACAGTACAATAACGACATTATAATCCGACAGGAAATATTTCTGATTGTTATTTCCTTTGGAGATCCCAGGGGTCGGCGTTTTTTTATGGGGTGTGTGGAATTCTACTATTTATTGTGCATTTCGTAAAAAGCACCCAATGGTATGGTGATACTTTCTCATGTTCAACGATTAGAAATTGGTGCCATCCATCGATGGAAAATGGAATTATGGAATGCTTTTTAAATATGGGTTGTGACCGCACTCCTAGATGTGCATGTATTTGAAACCAGATTTAAATATGTTTTCACTTCAACCGTCCTGAAGTTAATTGACTTTCAGTTTAACAACAGCATGATTTTACACAGCGAATGTAAATCAAAAAATCTGGTTATATCATATACCACGGTCATTGGGAAAGGACACACCTCTAAATTTGGGAAATCCGAAAGCCCCCTTGGATCTGTCACGATGCTGAGCTACAGAACTTGCATTATGAAGATCGTCAATAAGGAAATAGGAATGAACCATGCACGAAGGGTTTACACAGAACCTAATGCAGATCACCAGAGTGTTGTACGTGTGTGCAGTAAAGATAATCCCACCAAGATTTTCCCTGTATCAAGTCTTCAAAATTCTTCTTTTTTTTCCCAAAGGGGTAAAATCATGTACGACCGAAAGTAATCTTTCTTACCATTCTGAAACATTTCCCCTTGAAAAACTCGCCATGGTTTATTTTAACTGTTCTTGGATTACTTTTTCCATTTTCAGTACCATTTTCACGTAACCTAAAGGGGAAATGTGAATGTGGACAGGAATGAAACAGAAACTGTCCCTTCAGCATCCTGGTTGTCGGGGGCCCCCTGGTGACTTCACGTGAAAAGGGTTTACAAATATGTTATTTAAGTTTGAAGATTCATCTCGGAAAGTGGAACACATCTCTTGAAATGGGCGGATTACTAGAAAACAGTAAAAACAAGAAAGAAACAAGAAGTCTTTCGACATCTGTTTTAAAAACCACGATGCATTTTATTATTAGCGTATTACTTCAGGTTGGACTTGTACCTCATATGTACAGTAAGTTTCGAAAATGGTCTGACAAAACCGTGACTAAACTCAATCACTTATTCAAAAGAAACCATACAACCATCTGAACAGTCATGTTTACGTGTATTTTTCCATGATTCTACAGCTTACGATAAAGTCAGTACCTGAATGCAGCAATGAATCGTGTGTGAAACAAAAAAATCAGTCAGAAAACGGACCCCATCCAAGTGGGCAGGGGATCATTTTACCCCCTTCTGTTGGTTTTTTTTACACCCACACAGCAATCTTTTTTTCAATTCCCAGTGGCATTTGACACTGCGTTTTTTGATTGGATCTCAACAGTCACTTAGACGTTGATGTATTTGCAGTTTGTTCGTTCTTGAACACAGCGCTAAGAAAACCGTACCGAGACTTGCTGAAAAAAGCATTCCCTATGCATCACTATTTTAAATGTGATGAGCCACACTACGGCCTTACACACTGGTATGTATTTCAGAAAGGACTGCCCAACAACAGTGATGGGGTCAACTGTGAAAACCCTCATGAATGGCGTTCAGTGCTCCAACGAACAGTGTATTTTACAAGCCAACATTGCAAGAACACACAGATTGCTGGACATTCTGATGAAGACAGTTTCCTGTTGTTACCTACCATGACCAGTCAGGGAGGCCGACAAAAAAACAAAATCTTATCACACCTGGAGGCACAGGTCACTTTATTAACAATCATGAAAGAGGCGATCTTGTCCTAAACTCATTATCGTTGTACAGCGCTGGTTGACTGTCCTCCCTGTCACACCCGATGTAACGGATTTTCTGACTGTACTTATGGTGAAGGGGACAAAACGTGAGACAATATGTGTTCAGGTTTCTATCGGTTTTAAAGCTTCCAGAGTGTGTGTGCATGAAAAATCATCTCTGTGATGGCTGGAACATGCGGCAGGGAGATTATAATGGGTTGTGTCCATGATCGTCCTATTGGCTGTTTTGTCAAGGTCACTCATTTTTGTGTCATCAACATTTCTCTGCGATCTTTTCCCTCAGTTCGTTATCTGGACCCGTGGCTAGGAATAAGCTGTCTAACCAGTACCATATATACTCATCATCTAATCTTTCGCGTTGTCTATTGCTGAAATACCATCATGAAGCGTCAAATTTACAGTTTGTCGATCTGGCCATAACAACTAGAAACCCTCAAATGAAATGATTTTTTTTGGGTTATCCAATAAAAGACCTTTTTTTAGCAAATAATCCTCTGTCACACTTGCAATGAAACTTTAGGTAAAATTATACCTAAGGAGAGTGGACTTATCACGACCACCTAAACGTGTTTGAAATAGCGGCCAACTTTTTATTTGCCTCAGATAATTCGTTTGGATCATCATTTTTTTGCCATTGAAAGAAGACCTACTGTCTTTAAAAACACACCAAATCTTTGGAAATAGACATAAGAGGAAAATTTATTCACTCTTTTTCATTCCCTTTCTTTTTAAATTACCACCGAAATCTATCCTTTCATCAAACAATAGAATTTTTGGAGAATTTATTTCCAAAAGGTCAAATAAAAATCAAGGTTTCAGCACCAGAAAACCCATTCTGTCATCCTGCATAAAAATGTTACCAACGAACTGTACAGGTTATACTTTTGGTTGGTTAGGTGCTTGCCATTTTTGGAAATATTTTTTTTTTTATGATTCTACCAATAGCCAAAACTATGTTCCAACAATTTATCTTTTGTATTGGCCCATATGCTGTTTGCTCAGACAGTAGGGGAATCCACACCTGCTAATTGCCAAGCCAATGAAATATTTATGGAAATTATTGCGGTTTGAAAAAACTTGGACGAATAGTATGACGTGCAAAAACTGGTTTTCTTTCCATTTTGTCCATGACTTTTCAGTTCTGATCATTGGTGCATCACACTGGATTATGTTGTTATCCTTTCTTTCAAAACTTGTGCATGTAACTTCAATACGCTTCAACATCCATGCTTGTGCAGCAACTTGGTTTGTTGGAACTTGTTTCAGTGATACCTTTTTTTGCCTGGACTGTCACAGGGGTCTTGATGGTCAGTCTGGTCTGTTCGTCTGGCTTTATTTGATTCTAAATTGTAATAAACAATTTAAGGTTTATGGTTACGGGGTTATTTCACTTTATTCTGTGCTTTGGTTATGGCTGGCTGTTATTATCTTCACTTAACACCAAAACATGAACCGTTTTTGATTCCCCCAATAGATTGCTTTACTCGTCACCCAAAATGCTGGTAAAAATGACCATAGTGGACTGTGTTTTCCGGTTGTCACTAGGTATGACCAGCACATGTTTTTAAGTAATGTTGCTATTCAACAAGTTCTATGTTGCCCAATGGCTTCCTGTTACCACTCCCGCTGCACCAACCCACCCCTTTTTACATAGGACGGTTCTTAGTCTACGACAACGACAGCTCAGAAAAAAGACGGCTGCAAGTTTTTAAATCACGATTGTTGTCATGAAAACTTGCAGTCAAAAATTTGTTCCACAATTCGCGGACTGTTTTTCGATCAGTTCGTCCAACATATAGGAACTCATATATGTTTTAGTACACAGCGAACCTTCATTAATTCGAAACATTTTTTTTGTTTTATGATCGATCTTATAAATGTTGGAATTATTTGTGACACTTCTTTATGTTAATCGCGACCACTTCAAAGAAATCTTTTGGGGAGTAAACATCAGAGACCAAACTTTTCATGTTTCCTTTCATATAAAGGAGGCTTGGGCGCTCCTTTTTTGTGAATTTTCTGAGCTTACTGTTTTTGTACTTTGTATCTGTTTATGCTACCTGAAGGGTATGCAAACTGTGTTAGATTAGAAATCTACACAACATGGGGAAATTCTCAAGAGTTTATGTCCTTTGTTAATTATAAAAATTCTCCCTGCTTCCCTCTTATTTTTTTGCATACCATTATTTAATTTTTGTACGAAGTAAAAAAAAACACATGGTCAGTCAAGTTTCCCCCCACCTCCAGGGACTTTCAGTGTTGGTCAAGATGCACATTTTATGGTATTGGCGTGTTTGTGTTGTGTGTGTGGGTGAGTGAGGTGGTGTGTGATCCCAACCGGAAAGTTAGAGAATGAAAGAAAGAAGAGAGAGAGTGAGAGAGGAGAGAGAGTGAATAAAAGACCAGAGAGAGACAACGGAGGAGGGGGGAGAAGAGGGGGGGAAACATAGTGAAGAGCATGAGAAAGAGAGGAATAGGTCTGCATTTGGGCCTGCCCCCGTATGGTTGTAGGCGCGTTGTGTGTGTTGTTTGTGTGTGCGTGTGTGTGGTTTTGTGCGTGCGTGTGGGGGTGTGTGTGTTTTGGTTGGTGTGTTGTGTGTGGTGTGTACTTATTAATTTTTTGTTTTGTGGGTGTGGTTGTGGTGTGTGTGGTTGGTGGTGTGTGTGTGTGTGTGTGTGTGTGTTGTGTGGTGTAAAGCGCTTTATCATTGTTATTTAGAACGGTGGAAGTTATTAGCTAAAAGTCGTTTTTCACAATTACATTGCTTGCATACTGGTTTTTCTTGTTTGTCGTAAATTACGGATCTTTAACGTGCACATTTTTTTTATTGGCAGGGTTCACAGAAAATGGTTTAGACACAGACGTAAGGTACTTTATCTGGGAATTGGGAGATCCCACCCTTTACCCATCAGGCAGAGGTATCTTTATGGGTATCAAACCAGGACTTCAGTTGAAAGTTCACGTTTTACCCACTTGATGACTGCGGTTTTTTGGAATATCTGCATATTAAACAACTTACCTGTAAGGTGAACAGACCAAGCTTTTTTGAATGTGAAGCCGTTAAGAAGAAGGGAAAAAACCCGTTCATTTCATGTATGAGTTGGAGTTGATACGCGCCAGCAGGCAGCAAAAGTTTGTGTGGGTTTTTTACGTGATTTATCGAGGTTTATTTGATTTTTATCATTTAATTTTATTCTTTTTTTCCTTTTGAATCCGATGTGTTGATGTAAGACTTTTTGGAATTTTGAGTGTTTTACCGATACTCTGACTTTTTGGGGGTTTTAGATACCTATTTTTTCATCCCCTTTTGGTTCACCGCACGGGTCTGACTTTTACTGTAACTGGTTTACATTTTTGGCCTATTTTGTTGGGCCCCAACACTACAGCTCCTAAACCTCATCGACTGTCGTTTGTCATGAACAATTCTCCTGTTGCTTGAAAGTTTCCGGATCGCATATGCATAACCACGAATTTTCTTCTTGTTCTCGAATCAAGGATCGTGAACGCCAACCCACACACCAACCCAAATATTTCCTTTTCCGACTGGCTTGCAAAAATGGACGCGTCCCGCATTAGAAAAATGGACTGTCCTTCTTAAAAAACAGCAAGTGCTATCTCGGTGGAGACGGTTACCTCCAACGCAAGTTGGGGCTGTGTTGTAAGCCCCGCACTGCGCGATCCTTCGTGCTGGACGTCTCCACCATCCGGCACAACCGCCTCCACTGAACCATCTCCCCCCACTGCCCCTGCCCTCGACCTTGCTGCTTGCAACCTCGCCTTCTCCTCTGTCATCTTCACCTTCACCTTCTGTCCTGATTGGTGCCGCCTTCACTTTCTCTCCCGCTGGTGCCGCCCTTTGTCTTCTGTCTCGTCGATGCCGCCTTCGTCTTCTGTCTCGTCGATGCCGCCTTCATCTTCTGTCTCGTCGATGACGCCTTCATCTTCATCCTGCTGGTTCGCCTTCATCTTCTATCCCGCTGGTGCCGCCTTATCTTCTGTCTCGTCGATACTGCCTTCGTCTTCTGTCCCGCTGGGGCTGCCTTCATCTTCTGTCCCGTCGGTACTGCCTTCATCTTCTGTCCCGCTGGTGCTGCCTTCATCTTCTGTCCCGCTGGGTGCTGCCTTCATCTTCTGTCTCGTCGGTACCGACTTCATCTCCACCTCTGCCACCGCCATGTGACTGTGATAAATTGAAATTATGTCTGTTTAATGCTCAGTCAGTGTGCAAAGACGGCAAAGCTGAGTCATTGCTGACTTCATCACAGACGAGCATTTTGACATTGTATTTATCCCGAAACTTGGCTTAACCCCCTTGGTCACGAACCCATACATGCGAGTCTCACTCCGAGTGGGTATAGGCTTGCTTCTTTCCATCGCCCATCCCGAGGTGGTGGTATCGCCATCCTCTACAACGACTCACTCCATTCCCGCCTATCTTTTTCGCAGTCTCTGCCTTTCTCCCATCCTTTTTTTGAGCACGTTGAAGTATCCTTCCAATCCACCCCTCACCCCATCACCTTCTCCTGTGTCTATCGACCTCCACCTAGCTCTGCCAACAAGCTCACCACATCCATGTTTCTCTCTGACTTTGACCAACTACTTGACTCTACTGCCTCTTACCTGGAAATCTCATCATTCTAGGTGACATCAATGTCCACTACGACAACACTCACCGTTATGACACAAGATATATCATCAACTCTCGTCCAATCACAATATGACACAACATATTTCTGAACCAACCCCTAAAAAAGGTCACATTCTTGACTGGATCATTTCTCGTGATCACCACATTTCAGCTACTGACAACTGCCTAGTTCTTTCTACCCGTCTAACTTCAGCCCTTCCATCTGACCACTCTGCAATTCTCTGTTCTCTTGACATTTCTCCTCCTTTCCCCCACCACGCGCACAGTGACTCGACGCAATCTCAAATCTATTGACCTCTCCACATTTTTATCTGATGCCTCCCGTCTCCTTTCTGAAAAGTCACACAACCTTGCCGATGAATTCTATACTACTCTCCGCCCTCTTCTGGACACTCATGCTCCAGCCACAACTCGTCTTTTACTT
>JAPXFY010002208.1:10000-22500 GCA_030674185.1 Monoplex corrugatus
ATCCTTGTCCTGTTCTACTTTCATGTCAAACTTGGCAAGCTCAATCTTGTCTAACTTTTCTGCCGGCTCATCTACCTGCTTGAAACTGGCAAATCCTTTTGGTGCAAACTCATTGGAGTTAATCACACCTACCTCAAACGAATTATCACTGACTTCTTTGACCTGTTCTACTTCCGGTGCACTTTGATCAAACGAGCCCTCTGGCATCCTGGATAGCAGATCGGCTAATACATTTGTAGGTCCTGGGATGTACTCTATAGTACAATTGTATCCAGCAATCCCCAGTGCCCACATCTGTATCTTCCTATTTTGCATTGGAGAGTTTAGCAGATATTGTAGGGGTCTGTGATCCGTACAGATCTTGAACTGTGCATTATGAAGATAGTGATCTAGTTTTTGCAAGGCATAATGAATGGCAAATGATTCCTTTTCTATGACTGACCATTTTCGTTGGCTCTCACTCAACATGTGGGAAATAGATTGGTTTCTCCTCCACTTCACACTCTTTTGTGAGGCATGCCCCTATACACGAGTCACTGGCATATGTGTATAGTACATGTACATATGGTTTTCTGGTGTCTGGATAGGCCAACAGTGGCACAACAGACAAGCTTTCCTTCAGATAATTGAACGCGCGCTGACACTCTGCGCTTCATTTGAAACGGGCATATTTCTTTGTGAGGGCAATGATTGGTTCAGCTGTCTTTGAGAAGTTGGGAAGAAATCTACGATAATAGCTCACCATCACTATGAAGCTGCTCACTTCTCTCACAGTAGTAGGCGCAGGCATGTTCCTGATGGCCTTGACCTTTTCCTGTTCTGATTTTACCCCATCCTTACTCACCACAAAACCTAAGTATTTGATTTCCTCTCTCATGAACTGACACTTTTTCAGCTTAGCTGCAGATTGTGTTGCCCTAACCTATCGAACACCATGTCAATGTGTGTGAAATGTTCTTCTAGGGTCTCTGAGAAAATCAAAATGTCATCAAGGTACGCTGTGGCGAAACTCTCGTAGCCACATAGCACAGTGTTCATCAACATCATGAACACACTAGGTGCGTTCGTCAACCCAAAAGGCATGACATTGAATTCGAAGAGCCCCTTGTGACATGCAAATGCTGTTTTCTCTTTATCCTTTTTTGCCATCTTCACCTGCCAATACCCACTTTTCAGATCGAGACTTGAAAAGTACTTGGCTTTTCCCAACAAGGAAAGTAAATCATCAATCACAGGAAGCGGGTATGAGTTTTTCTTTGTGATTTCATTGAGCTTGCGATAGTCTACACAAAGCCGCTTGGATCCATCTTTCTTTGACACAATCACTAAACTAGAACACCAAGGAGACTGTGACCTTCGTATAACTTTGGCTTTTAGCATCTCTTCTAAGGCCTGGTCCACTATCTCCCTGTCTTGCAAAGGGACCCTGTACGGGCGCAGTTTAATGGGTGGATGTTCACCAGTATCAACGGTGCATTCGACAGTACTAGTCTGTCCCAGATCCAGGTCGCTACTCGCGAACAGATGTTTCTTATTTTGGACCAATTTCACCACTCGCTCTTTGTACTCATCAGGAGCATCGACCTCTGAAAACTCAATTCCAGTGGTATATTTTTCACTTGCAACCTTTGATTCTGGTGACACACCTCCCACTGTGACTGCGTTCACTTCCTGAACCTTTTCTGCATGGCCTACTATACTTCCTCTCTTGATTTTGATTGTCTTGTTGGTGGTATTCATTACTAACACAGAATAACAACCTTTCCCGTTTCTTTGAACTACAGTGTTTCCTAACATGACTCCCGGTTCATCCGCCAGAAAGCCATTGTCACCACCCAAAATTTCTAAATTTTGTTCACACTGGAAGTATGGGGAGTCCTTCATCTTGCCACTCATGATCCATGATGTTTGCAGTTTCAGAACCGTAGTTTTGCCTGCTCTGACTAGTGATGCTATATGGATGTCTTGTTCGTAGTGAACATATACACCCCCTACTCGAACTTTCTTCAAGTCAAAGTAGATACGAACTCCATGCTCAGTCATCCAGTCCGTTCCCAAAATAAAATTTCTGTCTAGGTCTTTGACAACAATGAAAGGGTGAGTACATTTCTTCCCTCCAACTGTAAATTCTAATGTAACTGACCCTTTCACTTTCAATTCCTCACCACTAACGGATTGAAAAGACACATTTTTCTTTGATCCAAAACAAGTTTGACTGCCTGCGCCCAAGCAAACACAAACCAGAAGAACAAGAAAACCAATGTAAGCGCGTATCCAACAAGACAAAACAAAACAAGCGCAAATGTTCGGCCAACTAGCCTTTGTCAAGCGCGAACGCACGGTCACAGACAGATCACAGACACCAAACAATGGATAATTAAAACGGGACTAAAAACTTCCCTGCCGCCTCGTCCAGTGGGTACCCACATTTTTCTTTCTTCAGTTTCTGTTTTGTCCCTACTTTGACTAGCGCTTTCTCACTCTCAAAGATATCTCTGCCCCTGTGTCAATAAGGCTTCTAAACCTTTGTTTTCCAACCTGTATACTAATACACTTTGGATTTCCCGCTAAACTAACACTAAGCGTTTCTCTGTTCTCCCTTTTGTTCCGGTTAGTGGCTTCTACCTTTTCCTGCTGCTCAAGTCTGACCCGACAGTCCCTCTTTTTGTGTCCTTTTCTCCCACATCTCCAGCACCTGACATGCTGTTCCTGTGGCGTCTGGCTGACCACCTGTACTGAGCGTCTTGGACAGTCTTTCACACGGTGTTTTCCACGACAGTGGAAGCAACCTCTCGGTCGGCTACTATCTACTTCCATTGGCTCTTCCTCTTGCCCTCCTTCAGCCATTTTTTATAACTTTACTTAACCAAAATGCTAGTTGTTATAGCCTCCAGCTAGCCAAATCATAAAGTTAAGGACGACGACTCGTAGCCGGCGGGTATAGCGTTCGGGATATGGATCTGCCTTGGAAGTGGTGTTGTTGCCTCAGAAGTGTACTGGACTTGGTGGACGAAGCCATGCGGCCACCTTCTCAGCAGTGTGATGGTCAAAGGTCGCTGACTGACGAGTCGCTGGACACGCTTAATTCTCCTGTCAGTTGTTTTTTGTTGATATAACGTTATCAAACATACTCTTTCTTTTTTCTTTATTATTAACTTTTGCACCCATTTGAAGATCCTGGTCACGGCACCAAAATTGGGTCTAGTGGTCCTCTGTGTTGCACTACAGTCTCTCAATAGATGACACAGTAAATACTGAGTTAATATTCCTTTTTGTCTACCACCGTATTTTTTTAAAGCATGCCTCAAAAACGGCGTGGTTGTAGAACTTTATTTCCTTTACAATTTCAATACATTAAAAACACATATGAAAGGCTAACTGCTCCCCAGCGCTATTCGCCAAAGAGCAACTCCCCAGTGCTGTTCAATCGCGTTGTGTTGTGGAGTCCTGTCTCTGTCTCTCTCTGCCTCTGTTTCTGTCTGCCTGGCTCCTCTTCCTTGCCCTCCGTCTTCAGCTGCCTTTATGCTGGCTCCGAGGCAGGCTATAAAAAAGAAACGTGACCACTGGGCATTTCCAGTGAAGGCTGTTAAAATGAATTCAAAGTTATCAGAATATTTGATGACCCTTATCGGCTGATAGTAACCCCCCCCCCCCCTAGTAACCCCCCCCCCCCCTCCCAGCTTTACTTAGACCCGAAACGTGACCACTGGGCATTTCCAGTGAAGACTGTTAAAATGAATTCATTCACTTAGATCCAGTAATCCCCCAGCTTATCATTCGCCTAAGGGTCACATCACATACTAACATCAAAGAGGTGGCTGCCTACCATTGATGTGTAACACATACATACACGCATACATACATGCATGCATACATACATACATACATACATACATACATACATACACACATGCATATATACATGTACATACATGCATGCATGCATATATACATACATACATGCACAAATACATAAATCGTTCACGCGCGCCACTGACAGACACTGACGAACGAACAGCCAGTGTATGGTCAGTGTGGTTCTCTTTTGATGACGAGGGAGACAGATTATTTTTAAAGCCAGGCCAGCCATCATCCTATCTGCTTTCCTTCAATCCATCCTTACATCAAGATAATGTCTTTAACCATCGATTATCAGATGGTCAAAAACCATTGTTGCTCTTTTTCCATCCTTGCGTGCTGTGGTTAGATGGGGTTTCAGTTTACTTCTAATTTTCCCTTACATGTGTAGAGAAGTCTTCCCCCACAAAAACATTGGATCCTTTCAGTTTTCTTTTACATTTCAGAATTTGGACTTTATCTTTGTAGAAACAACAACGGGCAATTATTGGTGAGTCAGGTTTTGCATTCAATCGATGAACACGATCAAATTGTATGCCACCTGCTATCTCCAATTTGTCAGTGATGAGATCCTGAATTTTACCTTCACATTGTTCATTGGTTTCACTCTTCCCTCTATTCATCCATAAAAAAAAGTAAGATTATTTCGTTTTGATCTGCCCCCAAGATCATATGTTTTCCTCTCCAGTTCATCTACTTTTAGTAGTAACGCAGAATTAGTTTTCATCAGCTATTCATTTTCGCTTCTAAGAAATCCCACCTTTCTCTCAAATCTTTGACCCCACTCTGCAGTGTTGCATATTGTTCGCCAAGTTCCTTTACACTGTTGTCTAATTGACAGAACTTACTGTTCATATTGGCGTTCATGTCATTCACTTGGGACGTCAGAGCACTGAGCATCCCCACCACGTCTGCCAGAGTCGGTTCCTGAAAAGGAGGGGGAAGAGGAGTCGCCTGGTCGCCACTGTCCGTCTGTCCCGTCATGCTGGTCCGACGTCCAACACTAGTCAGCCTGGTCTGCCGTGTACTGTCCGCTCTGGAAGGTGCAGGACCGGGATTCTGTTCCACTTCACCGCATTGAAGCAAAAATCCTCCCCAGAACGCCAACGAGAGGAGCAATCCTACTATGACACCGTCTATTCGACTTTTTGCTGGAGAAAAGGAGAGAGAGAATTAGAGAGTATGTCTGATTGTCTGTGAGCGAATGCATATTTATGTGTGTGTGTCCGCTCAACCGGGCACTAGTGTGTGTGTGTGTGTGTGTGTGTGTGTGTGTGTGTGTGTGTGCGTGCGTGCGTGTGTGTGTGTGTGTGTGTGTGTGTGTGTGGTGTGTGTGTGTGTGTGTGTGTGTGTGTGTGTGTGTGTGTGTGTGACAGTCTATGTGTGTAAGCGTATGTGTGTGTGAGTGTGTGAGTGTGTGTGCGTGTGTGTGTGTGTGTGTGTGTGTGTGTGTGTGTGTGTGTGTGTGTGTGTGTGTGTGTGTGTGTGTGTGTGTGTGTGTGTGTGTGCACGCGCGCGAGCTCGTGTGTGTATGCGTGAATGCGTGCTTTGCTTGCGTCGTGTGTGCGTACGTGCGTACGTTTACGCTTGTTCATGTGTATATGTATGTGTTTGACTAATACATCTACAAGGCCTTTCCAGCGTGTGTCAATCCATCCCAGGCGTTGAGGAAGAACAGACCTTTAGATAAACAGCAGGCTGGGAAACCACGCCTTGAGGTAAACACTTTATGACTGGGTCCTCTGTGGCCTAACACAAAGTGTTGGCTTTGTCTGCGTGTACACATGTGGCGGCCGTCCGGACTGGAGTTTAAATCTTGACGAGGAAACAGGATGTCGTTGTCTGTTGGAGGTGTTTTTTTTTTTTTATTTCTGTTTGTTTTTGTTTTCCAGGGCTGTCGTTTGTGTGAAGGAGTGTTGTAGTTTTCATTTTGTTGTGACTTCTGTTGTCGTATTTGGAATGTTTATCTAACAAACGAAAAATTCCATTTACTTAGGATAAAAGATGGTTGTTTGATTGTAGGAGGCATCGCCCCATAGAAGGAGAGAAAGGGAGGGAGGGAGAGAGATAGAGAGAGTGAGAAAGAGGGAGAGATAAAGAGAAAGAGAGACAGAACTAGCGAGAGACAGAGAGACAAAGAGAGACAGACAGACAGACAGACAGACAGAAGAGAGAGAGAGACAGACAGACAGAGACTGACAGAGGGAAAGAGAGACGTAGACAGACAGACAGAGAGAAAAGAGACAGAGACAAAGACAGATAGAGGGACAGAGAGAGGTAGAGAGAGAGAGAGAGATGAGATAGAGAGAGAGAGAGAGAGAGAGAGAGAGAGAGAGAGAGGGAGAGATACAGAGAGACAGACAGACAGACAGGCACACAGACAGACAGACAGACAGTGAAAGAGAGAGAGAGAGAGAGAAAGAGAGAGAGAGAGAGGGAGAGGGAGAGGGAGAAGGAAAGAATGAGAGAGTATGTGTGAGTATCCATCAGCGCCTGTATGTGTAAATGTGTGCGGGCGCTCGCGAGCACGCTCATGTTTCTGCGTGTGTGTGTGTGTGTGTGTGTGTGTGTGTGTGTGTGTGTGTGTGTGTGTGTGTGTGTGTGTGTGTGTGTGTGTGTATGTGTGTGTGTGTGTGTGTGTGTATGTGTGTGTGTGTGTGTGTGTGTGTGTGTGTGTGTGTGTGTGTGTGTGTATGTATATTCGTACGAACGTGTGTGTATGTGTCCGTGTGTGCATGCATACGTGCGTGCGTGCTTGTGTGCGTGCGTGTGTCCGTGAGTGCGTGCAAGTCTACGCTTATGCAGGTCTGCATGTATCATCATCATCAGGTGCCCTGCCGCATGGCTTTGGCGATCATGGACTTCCATTTGTCTCTATCTCTTGTTGCCCCAGGCATCTCCCCCACCCTCCTCGTCCTCAGCCACTCTGCAAGTCCGTCCAGCATTTTCTCCATGGGTCTACCTGGTGCTCTCTTTCCCTCCAGCTTTCCCGTTGTGACCAGGTGCTCCAAATCCCCCTTCCTCATAAAATGGCCTATAAATGTTGCCTGTCTTTTCCTAATCTTCCTTATGAGTGATCTACTTGTGTCTGCCTCCATCAAGACTGTCTTGTTTGTTTTCTTGGCTGTCCATGGAACTCTCAACATTCTTCTTACAAACTACATCTCGGCTGCCTCAATCTTGTTCTGGCTTTGCTTGTTGACTGTCCAACCGTATACCAGTATTGGTTCTATATAACATTCAAGGACTCTCTTCCTGATGTTAATTGATAGGCATTTGTTGGTAAGAATGATTATCATCTTCTTGAATACTGTTTTGGCTTAGCCGATTCTGCCGGCTATTTCTGATGTGCATCTGCCATCTGATGAAATGATCGTTCCCAGGTATTTAAATTTATCAACCTGTGTGAAGGTTGTGCCGTTGCTGTTATTTTGCATGAGGGGATTTCGTGTTTTTTTACTGATCACCATGACTTCAGTCTTCCTGCTGTTTAGTTCCAGCCCCTTACCTTTGCTTTCTATTTCTAGCATATTCACTAGGTTTTGTAGGTCCCTTTCATTTTCTGCAATTAGCACGGTGTCATCTGCGTATCGAATGTTGTTTATTATTTTCCCTCCAACCTTTAATCCAGGGTCTTCTTCTGGGTTTCTCATGATGTTTTCGCTGTAAAGTGAAAACAGATCTGGTGACAAAGCACAACCATGTCTGATTTCTCTTTTGATGTTTTGGAAAGAGCTTTCATTGTTTTCTATTCTCATTGCAGCTGTTTGTTCCCAGTACATATTTCTGATTATTCGTAGATCTTTTCCATCAACATTGAGTCTCTCCAGTTGGTTGATCAATTCATTATGTCGTACCCGATCGAAAGCCTTGGTGTAGTCAACAAAGCATAAACACAAATCCCTATTCATCTCAACTGACCTCTCTATGATAGTTCTTAGGATGTATATGGCATAATGGTTCCTTTCCCTTCCACAAATCCACACTGTTCCTCTGCTATTTCTCTTTTGATTCTATTCCTTGTCCTCATCATGATTATTCTTAACAGGGTTTTTGTTATATGACTCATCAAACTGATTGTGCGATGGAGTTCGCATTCTATAGCCCCTGTCTTCTTTGGAAGTGTAATGAAAATTGATTTTGGCATATCTTTGGGGATTGTTCCAGTGTCGTAAATTTCATTTAGGAGGACTGTTATTTGTTCTATGCCAAATTCCTCCAGGGCTTCAATCATCTCTGTAGTAATGTTGTCTGGTTCTGGGGCTTTTCCGGGTTTCGTCTTTTTCAGTGCTGCTCTAACTTCATCTTTCATTATGGGTGGTCTTTCATAGTTCTTTTTTATAATGTGTTCTTCATTTCTGTCATCTTCAAAAAGGTCTTTAATGTACTCTCCCCATCTGTCTAATATTTTGTCTTTTTCCATGATAAGCGTGCCATCTTTCGATTTCAAGCAACCAGTTGATGTGCATGTATTTTTCCTGTGGACAATTTCTTCAGTACGTCTGTATATACCCTGATGATCCGTTTTGTGTCGGTCTTCAATTTCCCCGCAATTTGTTTTCAGCCAAGCTTCCTTAGCTTCATTGCACCTATTCCTGATCTTGTTTATCTTCCTGTATGTCTCTTCGTTTCTATTTGCCTTCCTCCTTTCCTCCACCAAGACCAACATTTCATTAGTCATCCAGCTTTTGTGTGTGGTTTTTTTTTGCTTTTCTATCTGCCTTAGGGATTTCTTCACAAGCTTCATTTATCGAATTTCTCAACTTTGTCCATTGTTCCTCACTGTCACCAACGTCTTCCAGAGCACTGAATTTGTTTTGAACATGTACATTAATTTTTTTACGTATCACCTCATCTGTCTTTAAGAGTCCAAGGTTTAGTTTGATGTTGTTTTTGGTCTGTTTCCTTTTCCTCAATTTCAGTCTAAATCTTCCCACTACACGATTGTGGTCACTGTTACAGTCTGCGCCTGGTAGTGTTTTTGCCGACAGTAAAGAATTTCTAAATCTTTTGTTGATCAGGATGTAGTCAATCTGATTTTTGGTATTATCTCCTGGACTCATCCAAGTCCATTTTCTTCTATTAGGCTGCTCAAACCAGGTGTTTCCTACTATGAACACATTCATCTGTGCCCATTCTACAAGTTTCTCTCCCTTTTCATTTTGTGTACCAAGGTCATGAGGTCCAACTATATCCTCTACCCTATCCTGTCCCACTTAAGCATTAAAATCTCCCATTATTACAGTAATTTCTTGTGATTTACATTGGACTTTGGCCATCTCTAATACTTCGTAGAAGTTGTCGCTGAGTACTTGCGGATGTTGGTGCATACACCTGAATGATGTTGATATCAAATGATTTTCTTCCCAATTTGACCAGCAAAACTCTGTCGGACTCAGCCCAGTATCCCTTAACTGCTTTTGATTTGTCCTTGTCCATCATGATGCCTACTCCTGTTTCATGTGAATTACCACCAGAGTATACCATTGTGTATTCTCCTGCATGTATGTGTTTGAATAATACGGTTACGAATGGTTTCTAGCGTATGTCAATCCATCCCAGGCGTTGAGGAAGAACAGACCTTTCGATAAACAGCAGGCTGGGAAACTAAATAAACAAGAACAAAACTACAGATAAACGAAACAAAATCCGGGTCTGTAATTTTCGAAACTAAGCTATTGACATTCCACAACAAAAATGTGAATGTATGCTCCTGGTTGACACTATATGTACATGGCTTTGTCTTTCACGTGGTCGCTCGTGCCCTTGTTCATTTGGCATCGTTCACGGGTAAATACTTTATGACTGGTTCCTCTGTGGCCTAACAGAAACTGTTGGTTTTATCTGTGTGAACGCATGTGGTGGGGGTCTGGACATGAGTTCAAATCTTGACGAGGAAACAGGATGTCGTTGTCAAGAGAGAGTGTTCTGTTGGAAGACTTTTTTTTTATTTCTGTTGTTTTTGTTTTTCCCCAGAGCTGCTGGTTGTGTGAAGGCTTGTTGTGGTTTGCATTATGTTGTGACATGTGTTGTCGTATTTGGAATGGTTATCTGACAAGCAACAGAATTCCATCTACTTAGGAGAGAAGACTCTTGTTTGGGCGTAGGAGTAGGCATGGCCCCAGAGAGAGAGAGAGAGAGAGACAGACAGACAGACAGACAGAGACAGAGAGACAGAGAGACAGAGAGACTGAACAGAGACAGAGACAGAGAAACAGAGACAGAGAGACAGAGAGAGAAAGAGAGTAAGAGAGTAAGAGAGAGAGGGAGAGACAGAGAGTGAGGGAGAGAGAAAGATAGCTCTATACACAGATAGATAGATAGATAGATAAACAGATAGATATATAGATAGATAGATATACAGATACATAGATAGATACATAGATATATACATAGATACATAGATGCATAGATACATAGATAGCTAGACTGAGAGAGAGAGAGCGAGAGAGAGAGAGAGAGTGAGAGCGAGAGAGAGAGAGAGAGAGAGAGAGAGAGAGAGAGGGAGTATGTGCAAGCGTGAGTAGGTGTATGTTTGTGTTTGTGTGTGTATATGTGTGTTTGTTTGTGTGTGTGTGTGTGTGTGTGTGTGTGTGTGTGTGTGTATGAGTGTGTGTGTGTGTGTGTGTGTGTGTGTGTGTGTGTGTGTGTGTGTGTGTGTGTGTGTACACTTTCAAAAGGGACAGACAGACTGACAGACAATCCACACACACACACACACACCAACACACACACACACACAAACACACCAACACACACACACACACACAACACACACCACACATATACAACACTCACCTCTCTCACACACACACACACACACACACACACACACACACATAACAACCCTCCCACCCACACACACACGCACACACAGCACGCACACACACACAACACACACCACACATCACATCAACACGCACCACAACACACACACACATCACACACACACACACACACACACACACACACACACACACACACACACACACACACACACACACACACACACACACACACACCACATCACACACTCACTTACAACATCACGTAACCACTGTTATCATAAAGATTTCTTATGAAAAGTTTCTGTGACACATGGAATAACATTTATGTGGCATTAACCCCTTATCTGTAGACACCAAGACATAACTTCCTGACGAAGTGCACATCAAACGAAAACAAAATGGTTATGCTATGCACACATTCTTTCCTTTTGGTTTTCTCGTCCAACAATCTTCATGCCTTCATAGTTGAGACATAGAGTTATGAAAGCTGTGTATCAGATGTAAACAGTGAACAAACTTGAATCATTTTGGTGTCAGGCATTTTGTGTATGCTGCAGTTGAAGTACGTTTGAATCAAATGCTCTGCTAGTGCTCGCTTCTTCTTCTTCTGTTCTCTCATTTGTCCTCCACACAGTCACGTAAGATATGATAATAATTTTTGGCCATTTATTGTTTTAGTTTTGTTGTTATTGTTTTTGTTTTTGTTGTTGTTATTATTGTTGTTATTTTAATGTTGTTGTTGTTAGCGATGTTGTTGTCAGTTTTGTTGTTGGTGTTTTGTTGTTGTTATTGTTGGCGGTTTTGTTATTGTTGTTGCTGTTGTTGTTTCCTGTTCAATGCCCATCTTAACGTTTTCATCATTCTGATTCTCTCAGCGCACTCAACAATCTACTGTGAAAGTTGGATCGTTCAACACACCCTTGGACGAAGCTCTCACCCTTGAGTAAGACGCTTCGAAAACGCCGACTGAGACTGATCGGGCACAGCCCTCGAATGCAGACAGGATGTCCCACTACCCTGGGTGACAAAATAGGTTGATGTTACGAGTGATCTTGACCATCTCGGCGTTTCCCAGCAATTGTCATGACCATGAATAGCATCCAATTTTCACAGTTCATTGTTTCGTTTTAATTTACTGAACGTTAAATATATATTTTTTCTCTCAGCGCAGTGTTTCATAAATCCCTGTCTTCTCTCCTCATTTCAAGACCTTGCCTGTGCTATGCTCGCAGTTCCCACCTTTTCATAATTCAGGCGAAAGACCCACCTGCGAACATTGCTATAATCTAAAGTATTCTTCTTATACATATTCTGTAATCGTCTGTGAACGTACACAAGGGTTTCCCCATCAGTAACAAGGAATTCAATCACTGCTCTTTGTTTCTGACGCAGTTCTAAGGGGGCAGCCATTTTGAATTTTCCTCTCGAGTCTATTAACCGGAAATATATCAAACAAAATAGTTCAGTCCGTAACAGTTATAATCATTTGTAACTGAGCAACATTTCAGGTAAATTTTATCAAATACTTCGTCTGATATAAATAAAAAGGCATTACTTTTTGACTCACCCTCGTACATACATACATACATACATACATACATACACAGACAAACAGACAGACAGACAGACAGACAGACAGACAGACAGACAGAGATACATACATGCACACATGCATACACACAAGTGCCAACAAACATGCCTATAAACAAACGGCAGAGAAATGAGAGGGGAACTGGTACAGAAACTACAGAGAAAGTTTGCAGAAAAGAAAAGGAAGAACAACATAAAAACAAGTACAGAAACGACAAGTAAGCAAAAGCAACGAACACAAGTGAAGAAAAGAAGAAAGAAGAA
>JAPXFY010002209.1:2500-20000 GCA_030674185.1 Monoplex corrugatus
CTAACCACCTACCACCTACCAACCCTAACCCAACCCAACCCCTAACCCACCCTAACCCAACCCAACCCTAACCCCTAACCCAACCCAACCCACTAACCTAACCCTAACCCTAACCTAACCTACCTACCCTAACCCCTAACCCTAACCAACCCTAACCCTAACCTACCCTAAACCCTAACCCTAACCCTACCTAACCCCCCCTAACCCTAACCCTACTAACCCTAACCACCCTAACCCTACCACCCTAACCCTAACCTAACCCTAACCCTAACCCTACCTAACCTAACCCCTAACCACCCTACTAACCCTAACCTAACCTAACCTAACCCCTAACCTAACCCTAACCTTACCAACCCTAACCCTAACCTACCCTAACCCTACCTAACCCTACCAACCCTAACCCTTACCCTAACCCTAACTAACCCTAACCTAACCTAACCACCTAACCCTAACCCTACCCTAACCCACCCTAACCCTACCTAACCTACCTAACCACCACCTAACCCTAACCCTAACCCTAACCTAACCCTAACCCTAACCCTACCTACCCTAACCCTACCTACACCCTAACACCCTACCTACCACCCTAACCTAACCCTAACCCAACCCTCTAACCCTAACCCTAACCCTAACCCTAACCACCTAACCTACCCTAACCCTAAACCCTAACCTAACCCAACTACCTACCAACCCTAACCCTAACCCTAACCCTCAAACCCTAACCCCTAACCTAACCCTAACCCCTAACCTAACCCTAACCCTAAACCCTAACCCTAACCCTAACCCACCTAACCCCCACCCTAACCCTAACCCAACCTACCCTATAACAACCCTAACCCCTAACCCTAACCCTAACCCTAACCCTACAACCCTACCACCCTAACCCCCTAACCCTAACCCTAACCCTAACCCCTACCACCCTAACCAACCTAACCCTAACCCTAACCCTAACCTAACCCTAACCCTAACCCTAACCCTAACCACTAACCCTAACCCTAACCCTAACCCTGACAAACCTTACCCTTAATCCTACACCACCACTATCTCTTTTACTACAGGATATCACCACCAGCGCCTAAGAATAACCAAGACCGAAGAACCACTTTGATAGCTGCCCAACCTGTCCAACTCATGACTATGACAATTCATGTAACCTGACCTCCCATGGAAGTCCTGTCAAGTCACTCTTTCTTTCACCTTACACTCACTCCCTGATCCCTTCCTTAGATCCACATTCAAATAATCTGCTCTCAACAACAAGCCTAACCTAATTACGTCTGCTCAACTTCTTTGACCCATCTTTTTCACACTAAACTGTTCAATCAAGTTTCTTGATCTCAGTAAACCAAACTACACTTAACATCCCTAATTTACAAATTTACAAATATCACCAGCAATCCCTCACCTCACTTACACTACAACTCATCTTATATCACCACAACAGCACTAACAAGTAACTTGCTACTTACCTAACCTTTTTAACCCAAGCTTTAAATTCCTCAACAAGACTTACTACCACCCTAAATGCCCCTTTAAACCCACACCCCTTACGCAAATCTACAGAGTAGCCATAAAAACCATTCCCCCGCTGTTAAATCTGTCTTCTACATCTATACCTAACCCTAACCCTACTAACCTAACCCTAACCCTACCCCAACCTAACCTAACCCTACACCTAACCCAACCCTAACCCTAACCCTAACCCTACTACCCTAAACCCCCAACCTAACCCTAACCCTAACCCTAACCCTAACCAACCTCAAACCCTAACCCCTAACCCTAACCCTACACCCTACCCCAACCCTAACCCTAACCCTCCACCCTAACCTAACCCTAACCCTAACCCTAACCCTAACCCTAACCTACCCTAACCCTAACCTCTAACCCTAACCTAACCCTAACCCCCCTACACCTAACCTAACCCTACCTAACCCTAACCCTAACCCTAACCCTAACCCTAACCCTAACCCTAACCACCTACCCTAACCAACCTAACCCTAACCTCCTAACCCTAACCCTAACCCTAACCCTAACCCTAACCCTAACCCTAACCCTAACTACCCTAACCCCTAACCCTAACCCCTAACCCTAACCCTAACCACTAACCTACCCTAACCTAAACCCCAACCACCAACCCTAACCCTAACCCTCAACCCTCCCACCCTAACCCCCTAACCCTCCAACCTACCTAACCTACCCTAACCCCAACCACCCTACCTCCACCCTAACCTAACCCTAACCAACCCTCTACCCTATACCTAACCTAACCCAACCCACACTATCCTAAACCCTAACCCTAACCTAACCCTAACCCTAACCTAACCCTACCTAACCCTAACCCTAACCCTACCTACCCTAACCTAACCCTAACCCTAACCCTAACCCTAACCCTAACCCTAATCCTAACCCTAAAAACCTAACCCTACCTAACCTAACCCTAAACCTAATCCCTAACCACCTAAACCCTAACCCTAACCCTAACCCTAACCCTTAACCTAACCCTAACCAACCTAACCCTAACCTAACCCTAATGCAATACCTTGTGACCTTGATGATTCAGCATCAGCATCCAATATCATCTTTTGCTACAGGTTATCACCACAGCAGGCGCTGCTAAGGACAGGTAACAAAGAGACAGAGAGGAGACCACTTGTGTGATAGCTGGCCCCACTGTCCAATGCATGATGATGAAATGTCAGTAACGTGACTGCCCATGAATGTCTGTGTCAAGGTCACTCTTTTCTGTGTTTTCAGCCTTCTCAGCATCACTGTTCCTGATCTCCGTTCCTTAGATGCCAGGTTCAGGAATGAATCTGTCTGCTGTCAACAACAATGCCTACCTTATTCATCTGGTTCTTGCTCACTGTTTGACCCATCTTTTTACACTAATGTTCAATGTAAGGTTTCTTGATCTCAGTGGAAACAAACTACAGCATGTAGACATGGCTCACTTTGTTAATTTACAAAATTTACAAATATTGTCACTGTGCAGCAATCCCCTCACCTCACTTTACACTGACAACTCATCTTATATCACGCAAACAGCACTAACAGAGATAGACTTGTCTTACACTACACTGACTGTTTTTGACACCAAAGTCTTGTCAAAATTCCTCAGGCTGAAGGAGCTTAATTTGTCGTTTACCACCATTCATAGTATTGGCCCCGGGGGTTTTAAATCCACACCACGCTTAGCAGAATTGTACATGGATGGTAGTCCAGTAAAAACATTTCCCCCTGGCGTGTTTAAAGATCTGTTCTTTCTACATGTCATATCTACATTAAACTATAAATTCTGCTGCAAAGAAATACTTCCAGAGAAATTTGATGCTGAGTTTTGCTATTCTCCCTTAAACGAAATTTCATCGTGTGAAGATTTACTAGAATCAGGAATGTACCGAGGGTTCCTCTGGATGATCAACTGTCTGTCAGTGACTGGTAATATCATGTGTTTCTTCATACGTTTGTGTGCGAGGAAGACAACCTCTTCAAGTGGGTTTAGTGTGTTTGTCACCAACCTTAGTATGGCTGATTTTCTGATGGGTGTCTACATTGCTATCATTGGGGTGGCTGATGAAGTATTCCGTGGTAGATATCTTCATCATGATGATGCATGGAAGAACAGTGTGACTTGTAAGTTGGCTGGCTTTCTGTCTTTGTTGTCCAGTGAAGTATCAGCTCTTATCATCTGGCTTATCACACTGGATCGTTTTATTGTTCTTCGATTTTCATTCAGCTCCTTGCGATTTAAGAGAACATCAGCAGTGGTGACTTGTCTGTTGATTTGGACGGTTGGTTGGTCTCTTGCCATAATACCTTTACTGCCAGTAACATCACACTGGGATTTTTATAGCCAGACAAGTATCTGTATTCCTCTTCCAGTTACAAGACAAGATTTCAAAGGAAGAGTTTACGCTTTCAGTGTATTAATCATCCTTAATTTTGTTCTGTTTGTGTTGATCTCTGCAGGCCAAGCCTTCATTTACTGGTCAGTACAGAGGAATGCCATGACAACAAACACGACCAAAGTGTCACGTGACATGACCATAGCTCGGCGATTGATCAGCGTTGCTGTAACGGATTTCATGTGTTGGTTTCCTATTGGACTGTGTGGAATGTTAGCACTAGCTGATATTCCCATCCCTGGAGAAGTGAATGTGGCATTAGCAGTCTTTGTATTGCCCTTAAACTCTGCACTTAATCCTTTCATGTATACCTTCAACACACTGGCGGAAAAAAGGAGAAAATCTAAAGAAGCTAAACTATTAGAATGGCTGGAATCCCATATTGACATGATGGGCTGTTAACAGATGACGTAAAAGATTGACTGGCTCATACACTTCAGATAAACAGCAGTGGTTTGTGTGTTCGTGTGTGTGTGTGTGTGTGTGTGTGTGTGTGTGTGTGTGTGTGTGTGTGTGTGTGAGTGTGTGTGTGTGCGTGTGTTTGTGTATGTGTGTGTGTGTATGTGTGTGTGAACGCGCGCACGTGCGTTTGTGCTTGTATACGTGGGCGAGCGCACGTGTCTGTGTGTGTGTGTGTGTGTGTGTATCTGTGTCTGTGTGTCTCTGTGTGTCTGGGTCTAAGCCTACCATCTGCACTAGTGTGCGCTCGTGTTTTCGTCTGTCTCTTTTTTCTGTCTCTCTCTCTCTCTTTGTCTCTTTCTCTCTGTCTTTCTCCATTTCTCTCTCCTTCTCTCTTTCTCTTTCTCTCTCTCTGTCTCACTGTCTCTCTCTCTTTCTCTCTATCTCTGTATCTTGCTATCTGTCTCTCTCTGTCACTGTGTCTGTGTCTGTCTGTCTTTCTGTTTGTCTCTCTCTCTCTGTCTCTCCCTCTGTCTCTGTCTCTCTCTCTCTGTCTCTCTATCTCTTTGTCTTTCTGGCTCTCTCCCACTCCCTCCCTCCCTCTCTTTCTGTGTGTGTGTGTGTGTGTGTGTGTGTGTGTGTGTGTGTGTGTGTGTGTGTGTGTGTGCGCGTGCGCGCGCCTACGTGCAGCGCGCGTGCGTCTGTGTATGTGTGTGTGTCATCCTCTCTCTCATTGTTTGTCTGTTTGTTTGTCTGTCTGGTTGTCTGTCTGTTTGTCTGTCTGTCTGTCTGTGTCTGTCTCTGTCTCTGTCTTTGTCTCTGTCTCTGTCTGTCTCTCTCTTTCTCTCTCTCTGTTTGTCTATCTATCTGTCTGTCTGTCTCTCTCCATCTATCTCTCTTTCTCTGTCTCTGTCTCTATGTTTATGTTTTTGTCCGGTATTTACAGCATTTACAGCGTGTGTGTCTGTTTTAGCGCTTAGATTTGATTTTATCAAGATTTTGCGCGCGCGCGCGCGTGTGTGTGTGTGTGTCTGTCTGTTTGTACGTGAGCAAGAAATTTCGGTCTATATTCCACCTTTCTTTATTTAGTAGTTTGCTGAGCAGATATAAGCAACATATATACTCCCTTATTTGTCCATCACTTGGGCCAGGAAATTAAGGTGATGTACATGATGTCCTTTTTGTTCGGTATTTACAGCATTGAATGTAAGGGAAACCACCAAATTATAATGTTTAGTTTGTTCTCCTATCTTTTGCTGTTGGTGTTACTGTTTGCCTGATGTGGTTTTACTGAATAATTAGTTACAATTTTATCAGCATCTTACATCATTTTATTACAAGTCTAAAGTATTCACCTGTAGTATCAGTCAAGGTGATGTGACTAATTCCCCTTTTTTCGTAAATAAACCAGCATTAGAAGAATCAATACAGTGAGACATTGTACAGAGTTGACATATGATTATATTGATTTCTATATAAACTCTTGAAAGTTGTACGACTGTTTAAATGGCAGGCTAACAAAACAAAACTAAAACTATCATACACGTCAACACCTATTTGTACAACTAAGTAAACATGGGAGCTGCACTCCACGAAGTCAAACATATATATGTATATTACTTCTTGCAGATGATGTTACTTATTTAAGAAAGAAGGACATTTAGCAGCCATAGTAAGGAGGACTTTAAATAGTTTTATAGTGCCTGTTGTTACAGTTTATACATATTTCATACATGTCTATTTCTCAACAAGGCTGACATCTGCAACAGCATGCTATGATCTTGTAAGTAAAGCTAGATATAGTCTTTTATGTGTAGTACAGAACACGTGAAAATTAAACTGATGTTCTACTGCTGTGTATTTGAAGTTCTTTCAGGCATATTTAATTTGTTGTTCATTGTGGTGCTGAGTTGCAGGGTGTGAGTAATGCAGCCCGCTACTTTGAAAGGTGAACACAATATAGCAGATCATTCCCTCCCTGACACAACACTGTATATAATGACCAGTCTGACCATTTTACAACACTGTATATAATGACCAGTCTGACCATTTTACAACATTGTATATAATGACCAGTCTGACCATTTTACAACACTGTATATAATGACCAGTCTGACCATTTTACAACATTGTATATAATGACCAGTCTGACCATTTTACAACATTGTATATAATGACCAGTCTGACCATTTTACAACATTGTATATAATGACCAGTCTGACCATTTTACAACACTGTATATAATGACCAGTCTGACCATTTTACAACACTGTATATAATGACCAGTCTGACCATTTTACAACACTGTATATAATGACCAGTCTGACCATTTTACAACACTGTGTATAATGACCAGTCTGACAATTTTACAACACTGTATATAATGACCAGTCTGACCATTTTACAACACTGTATATAATGACCAGTCTGACCATTTTACAACACTGTATATAATGACCAGTCTGACCATTTTACAACATTGTAT
This sequence comes from Monoplex corrugatus, assembly GCA_030674185.1. NCBI lineage: Eukaryota > Metazoa > Mollusca > Gastropoda > Littorinimorpha > Ranellidae > Monoplex > Monoplex corrugatus. The sequence goes on from JAPXFY010002209.1 coordinate 9,290, forward strand.
ATAATGACCAGTCTGACTATTTTACAACACTGTATATAATGACCAGTCTGACCATTTTACAACACTGTGTATAATGACCAGTCTGACTATTTTACAACACTGTGTATAATTACCAGTCTGACTATTTTACAACACTGTGTATAATTACCAGTCTGACTATTTTACAACACTGTGTATAATGACCAGTCTGACCATTTTACAACACTGTGTATAATTACCAGTCTGACTATTTTACAACACTGTGTATAATTACCAGTCTGACTATTTACCAACACCATGTAAATGACCAGTCTGACTATTTTACAACACTGTGTATAATTACCAGTCTGACTATTTACCAACACCATGTAAATGACCAGTCTGACCATTTTACAACACTGTGTATAATGACCAGTCTGACTATTTTACAACACTGTGTATAATGACCAGTCTGACTATTTTACAACACTGTGTATAATGACCAGTCTGACTATTTTACAACACTGTGTATAATGACCAGTCTGACTATTTTACAACACTGTGTATAATGACCAGTCTGACTATTTTACAACACTGTGTATAATGACCAGTCTGACTATTTTACAACACTGTGTATAATTACCAGTCTGACTATTTTACAACACTGTGTATAATGACCAGTCTGACTATTTTACAACACTGTGTATAATTACCAGTCTGACTATTTTACAACACTGTGTATAATGACCAGTCTGACTATTTTACAACACTGTGTATAATTACCAGTCTGACTATTTTACAACACTGTGTATAATGACCAGTCTGACCATTTTACAACACTGTGTATAATTACCAGTCTGACTATTTTACAACACTGTATAATGACCAGTCTGACCATTTTACAACACTGTATAATGACCAGTCTGACTATTTTACAACACTGTATATAATGACCAGTTTGACTATTTTACAACATTGTATATAATGACCAGACTGACCATTTTACAACACTGTATATAATGACCAGTCTGACCATTTTACAACACTGTGTATAATGACCAGTCTGACTATTTTACAACACTGTGTATAATGACCAGTCTGACTATTTTACAACACTGTGTATAATGACCAGTCTGACCGTTTTACAACACTGTGTATAATAATAATAATAGTGAACATTTATGGCGCTTAATCTAAAAAAAGCCCTAAGCGCTTACAGTAAACACACACACACACGCACACACAACACACGCACACGCACACACACACACACACACACACACACACACACACACACACACACACACACACACACACACACACACACCTGCACACACACACACACACACACACACACACACACACCGCACACACACACACACACACACACACACACACACACACACACACACACACACACACACACCCGCACACACACACACAGCGCGCGCGGGCACAGATTTCAAGGTGGCAGCTGAAGTAAGAGTACAGAACTACAGGCTAGGATTTAAAAAGAGTGGTTTTTAGACTGGACTTAAACGAAGAAAGGGTACAGGTAGAGCGGAGAAGAAAGGGAAGTTTGTTCCAAATAGAGGGGGCCTGATAAGAAAAAGCACGTTCACCAAGAGTTTTGTTGCGGAAGCGTGGGATTCTAAATAGGTGGGCATCAGTAGAAGAGCGTAGCTCTCTGGAGGGAATGTAAACAGTCAGGAGATCAGAAAGATAGGGGGGAGCTAGACCAGCCAGAGACTTATGGCATAGGAGGGAAAGTTTATAGTCAATACGCTTTCGAACAGGAAGCCAGTGTAGAGTTCGAAGCAGAGGGGAAACATGAGTTGACCTTGGGCATTTCCGTACAAGGCGAGCAGCGTTATTTTGAACTTTTTGCAATTTGGATAAGAGTGTTTGGGGGCAGCCAGCAAGAAGCGAGTTACAGTAGTCGAGTCTGGAAAGAATGAGTGCAGAAATGAGAGTTATAGTGCTTTCTTCAGATAGAAGATGACGCACAGAACTGATCCGTCGAAGTTCTAAGTAACAAGCACGACAGACAGAGGATACCTGGCTGTGGAAGGAAAGAGTTTGGTCCAGTACAACTCCAAGATTACGCACGGATGTGGAAGTGTGGATTACCGAGTCTTCAAGCTGGATAGAAACAGGGATAGGCACAGTAGACAGAAGTCGCTTTGATGCAATAAATATAAATTCTGTTTTGTCATTATTCAGCTGGAGTTTGTTGCATGTCATCCAAGACTTTATGTCAGAAATGCAGAGCTGTGTGCGTTGAATTATAGAAGGGATAGTGGAAGGATGGCCAGACATGTAGATTTGGTTGTCATCAGAAAAACAGTGATGGGATATGTGATGATGGGCTACAATGTCAGAGATGGGCTGAGTGTACAAAATAAAGAGAATAATGACCAGTCTGACTATTTTACAACACTGTGTATAATGACCAGTCTGACTATTTTACAACACTGTGTATAATGACCAGTATTTTACAACACTGTGTATAATGACCAGTCTGACTATTTTACAACACTGTGTATAATGACCAGTCTGACTATTTTACAACACTGTGTATAATGACCAGTCTGACCATTTTACAACACTGTGTATAATGACCAGTCTGACTATTTTACAACACTGTGTATAATTACCAGTCTGACTATTTTACAACACTGTGTATAATTACCAGTCTGACTATTTACCAACACTGTGTATAATTACCAGTCTGACTATTTTACAACACTGTGTATAATTACCAGTCTGACTATTTACCAACACCATGTAAATGGCCAGTCTGACTATTTTACACTCTATGCAATGCATGTGGAAAACTTGTATGAAGGATGGAAAAATACGCAGAAACAGAAAAAAAAATGATACCTGTGTTTTTACAATTGCAAAGTACTTAATCTGCAGATTTACGTCTTCCCTGTGTTGTTATAATACATACATTTGAGTGCAAAAATGAATTGATATTGTACATCTTGTGATTTTCCATCCACCTACTACAGAGAATATATAAAGTCGTAACGTTTAAATCTTCAGAAAATAATACCTACAATGTGTCTTTTTGTTAGAAGTTAAATAGAAAAAATTACAGGTAGTGTGTTGTCCTATTGGGTCCAATATGTATGCATCAGGACAGGTTCGTAACAAACGTCAAAATACCACAACATACCTGTAGTAATCAGTGTTGTTATGGGGTCAACGTAAACATTTCTGTGTAAAGAGTTCTCATTAAAACCTGCACGCTGACCTGATAGATACAATCGACTCTTGTTGATCACTGAAGTACATTGACCTACCAGTGATGCATACAGTTCTCTACTGTTGACCACAAAACGCCTTGACCTACCAATTGTAAACACAATCCTCTACTCTTTATCACCAGAACATGTTGACATACTAATGGTAGATACAGTCCTCCATAGTTGACAAAAAAGACCTACGTTGACCTACTAATGGTAGATACAATCCTTTACTCTTTATCACCAGAACGTGTAGACCTACTAATGGTAGATACAATCCTTTACTCTTTATCACCAGAACGTGTAGACCTACTAATGGTAGATACAATCCTTTCTCTTTATCACCAGAACGTGTAGACCTACTAATGGTTGATACAATCCTTTCTCTTTATCACCAGAACGTGTAGACCTACTAATGGTAGATACAATCCTTTCTCTTTATCACCAGAACGTGTAGACCTACTAATGGTAGATACAATCCTTTACTCTTTATCACTAGAACGTGTAGACCTACTAATGGTAGATACAATCCTTTCTCTTTATCACCAGAACGTGTAGACCTACTAATGGTAGATACAATCCTTTCTCTTTATCACCAGAACGTGTAGACCTACTAATGGTAGATACAATCCTTTACTCTTTATCACCAGAACGTGTAGACCTACTAATGGTAGATACAGTTCTCTACAGTTGATAAAAGGAAAACTGCGTTGACCTATCAATGGTAGATATAGTCCTCTACTGTTGACCACAAAATACGTTGACTTATCAATGGTAGACAGTCCTCTACTGTTGACCACAAAATACGTTGACTTATCAATGGTAGACAGTCCTCTACTGTTGACCACAAAATACGTTGACTTATCAATGGTAGACAGTCCTCTACTGTTGACCACAAAACACGTTGACCTACCAATGGTAGATACAGTCCTCTACTGTTGACCACAAAATACGTTGACCTACCAATGGTAGACAGTCCTCTGCTGTTGACCACAAAATACGTTGACCTATCAATGGTAGACAGTCCTCTCCTGTTGACCACAAAATACGTTGACCTATCAATGGTAGACAGTCCTCTCCTGTTGACCACAAAATACGTTGACCTATCAATGGTTGATATAGTCTTCTCCTGTTGACCACAATATACGTTGATCTATCAATGGTAGACAGTCCTCTGCTGTTGACCACAAAATACGTTGACCTACCAATGGTAGACAGTCCTCTCCTGTTGACCACAAAATACATTGACCTACCAATGGTAGACAGTCCTCTCCTGTTGACCACAAAAAACGTTGACCTACCAATGGTAGACAGTCCTCTCCTGTTGACCACAAAATACGTTGACCTACCAATGGTAGACAGTCCTCTACTGTTGACCACAAAACATGGTGACTGTCTTGCCACCATTTGATGCGCAAGAATGATAGCTTTTATACACTAACATTTGCAGCGTCATTTTCAGCGTTGACTGATAACAATGGTTTGTACGCTGACACACACTAGTTATACACTGACACATGATGATTGTTCAGTAATATACAGCAGGTGTGTGTGCACTGGGTTATGGCTGTACACTGAACACAGAATTTGTTGTACATTGATACACAACCGTTGTACATGAACACACAATGGTTTTACACTGACACACAATAGGTGTACATTGAAACAAAATAAATATTTACAGAAAGGTTGTACATAAACACATAACAGTTGTACATTAACACGTAATGGTTGTACACTAACACAAACTAACTGTACAATATGACACAGTGTTATACAATAACACGCAATGGCTGCACACTGATGCAGAATGTTGTACACAGACACACAATGGAAGTACACTGGCACATAGTATTGTACATTGATACACAGTGCTGTGCAATGACACAGCGTGTACACTGACACACACGTGTTGCACACTGACACAAATACAGTATCACTGTTCATTGAGACACCATGGTTGTGCATTGACACACACACACACACACACACACACACACACACACACACACACATACACACACATACACACACACACACATACACACACACACACACACACACACACACCACGCACGCACACACACACACACACACACACACACACACACACAGACTTGTACAGAATGCACATTAAAATTCAATAATTGTATACTGACACATAAAGTTTGGCTGAGCATTGGCACACAGGAACACATAATATTCCGAAAATACCGACCAACAATGTATAACACTTCACCATCTTCTTCCATTTCTTCCTTAACTCCATGATGATTTCATGTGGATGCTGCACTAAACAAAACTATTTCCTCCAGCTCTGTTGGTTTCTCTGTCCATTTTACAACGTTGACAGACATTTGTTCTTCCTGTCTTCCTACCGTCCCCCTCCCTCAAAGGTTCCCCATAGGACTGATTTAGCAAGTTCATTAAATCTTGTCATATGGCCATACTATCGTAGTTTTCTTCTCTTGACTGAAGATAGAAGCTCTTCTTGTGTTTCAGTGTGCTGTTTTATTTATATATCTATTTATGTATTCGTCTATTTATTTATTTACTTATGCGCATTTCTTTTTATTGAAGATATAATCAGTGTATCTGAGATTCAGTACCTTGCAACAACTTCTCATCTTCTAATAGTGCTATATACTATTACCACCATCATCATCACCATGGTCACAACAAACCCAACGACTACTACTGCATACTAATACCACCTTCACCCCATCACCGCCACTGCTACTATCACTACTACTATTGCATACTGATATCACCATCACAACACAACTCCAAACCACATACTATTGCATACTAATATCACCTTTCATCATCACCGCAACCACCATCAACTATTGCATACTGATAATCACCTTAATCATCACCACCACCCATCACCCAAAACTATTGCATACTAATCTTACCTTCATCACCACCACCACCACCTACCACTATTGCATACTGATACCACGTGCATCACCACAACCATCACCAATACTATTCCATACTGATACCACCACCACAACCAACTCCAACTATATCATACTCACCTTATATACCATCATCTGCCACCTTGCATCACAAATTCCACCCACACTTTGCTACTGATACCACCTTCATCATTTACCCTTTCACAACCTGATCACCATCTATTGATTATGATACCACTTCTCATTACACCTTCACATTTCTAGTTCACAATCAGTTCCATACCCTTATTCTTGTACCTTTACACACAGTGTGTCTGTCACAATGGAGTGTTCCATCCCACTTCTATGGTTCCTATTTACCTGCTTTCGACACCCCATGTGTCTGTGTCACAATGGCAGTGGTTCCAGTCCCACCTTCTATGGTTCCTATGTGTACCTGCTTTCTACACCACATGTGTCTGTGTCACAATGGCAGTGGTTCCAGTCCCACCTTCTATGGTTCCTATGTGTACCTGCTTTCTACACCACATGTGTCTGTGTCACAATGGCAGTGGTTCCAGTCCCACCTTCTATGGTTCCTATGTGTACCTGCTTTCTACACCACATGTGTCTGTGTCACAATGGCAGTGGTTCCAGTCCCACCTTCTATGGTTCCTATGTGTACCTGCTTTCTACACCACATGTGTCTGTGTCACAATGGCAGTGGTTCCAGTCCCACCTTCTATGGTTCCTATGTGTACCTGCTTTCTACACCACATGTGTCTGTGTCACAATGGCAGTGGTTCCAGTCCCACCTTCTATGGTTCCTATGTGTACCTGCTTTCTACACCACATGTGTCTGTGTCACAATGGCAGTGGTTCCAGTCCAGCCTTCTATGGTTCCTATGTGTACCTGCTTTCTACACCACATGTGTCTGTGTCACAATGGCAGTGATTCCAGTCCACCTCCTATGGTTCCTATGTGTACCTGCTTTCTACACCACATGTGTCTGTGTCACAATGGTAGTGGTTCCAGTCCCACCTTCTATGGTTCCTATGTGTACCTGCTTTCTACACCACATGTGTCTGTGTCACAATGGCAGTGGTTTCAGTTCCACCTTCTATGGTTCCTATGTGTACCTTCTTTTACCAAGGGGGCAATTGCGAGATCAAGTCGAATGAAAGTGGATTGCATTGAGTTGTGTTGTGTTATGTTGTGTTGTGTGTGTTATCTTGTGTTGTGTTTTATGCTATGTTATGTTGTGTTGTGTTGTGTTGTGCTGTGTTGTGTTGTGTTGTGTTGTGTTGTGTTTTATGTTATGTTGTGTTGTGTTGTGTTGTGTTTGTGTTGTGTTGTGTTGTGTTGTGTTGTGTTGTGTTTTATGTTATGTTGTGTTGTGTTGTCTTGTGTTGTGTTGTGTTGTGTTGTGCTGTGTTGTGTTGTATATGTTGTACTGCTTTGTGTCGTGACTTGTTGTCTTGTTATGTTGTTCGTACCTTTGTGTGTATACATATACACACATACACAAACACAGACATGCACAGATATACATGCACACGCACAAACACACACGCGAACACACACACGCACGTACGCACGCACACACAAATACACGCGCCCACGCACGCACACACACACACACACACACACACGCGCGCGCAGATACGCACACACGCACACACACACACATACACACACATACACACACACACACACACACACACACACACACACACACGCAGATACGGACACATGCACAGACACGCACACACACACACAGACACGCACACACACACACACATACGCACACACATACACACACAATCACACAAACACACATTTTTACATGTATGAATCTGCTTTTATTCTGAAGAACAAGGGAGATAACACCAGTGAAACAAGTGGCCATGGTGCGGTGGATAGTACAACTTACTATCTATTGGAACTTTGTTAGTTTGAATCTTATCAGTTATGTCAAAATCTTTTCAGCCCAAACCAAATCCTTCCAAAAGCTGAGTATAGTACGGACTCAATGGGAACACTGGGATCACACAGTCAAATCTCATCCACTTCATGGATACATCTTTAAGGGTTTCATCCAAATGGCTGAACAACATTGCAGGTGTCTGTATGTCTCTGGCCTGGTTGACAGCTAGGATATATAAATGTAGTAAGAGTACAGTATAGCCCCTTCAGGATCCTCAATCCTAGATGAAACTCTGCAGCATCATGGTTATCATCCTCATCATCAGTATCTTCACAGCATTGTAAAATTGTCCCAGCTTTTATGGCCATTAAAGTAGCGCGGAAAATGAAATGGGAGAGAAAGAACAAAGTGAGCACAAAAGAAATTACCCAAGTGCCACAATCTTTTAAACAAAAGCAAAGAAAGACAGAAAGTAGCGGTCAGTTCTGAACCCAAAACTGGAAAGTAGCCAGGGGCCCCGTGTTCAGTCCAGCATCAAAAAAGAAGGAGTCGAGTTCGGATCCTGGCCACTGTGGTCCTCAACGTGTAGTCAGTACAACAGCTATTGGTAGAGGTTCAGACCTGTGCAAGCTGGGGCAGAAGGAGAAAATGAGTGTGGGTTCAAATTCTGAATTTAACCCTCTCTCTTTTTTCAACGTATACACCAGCTTCCTGGATCTGCTATTGAAGAAGAAGGACCACATTTCCTCTGTCTGTCTGTCTGCCTGTGCATATTTGTCTTTTTGTCTGTCTGTCTCTGTCTGTCTGTCTCTGTCTCTGTCTGTCTCTCTGTCTCTGTCTTTGTATCTGTCTGTTTCTTTCTCTCTCCCTCTCTCTCCCCCCCTCTCTCTCTCACATTGTCTCTCTCCCCTCTCTCTCTCTCTCAAACTACAGCAAATTCTGTCACTCTTTGATTTCCTTTTGCTATGTCTCATGTCAACAGACAGATAGGGAAAGCTGCCACTGCCATAACAAAACTGACCAGGACAGTGTGTGAAAATAACAAGCTCACCACAGTCACCAAGACTGGAGTGTACTGACCCTGCACACTGAGTACACTTCTCTACAGCAGTGAGAGCTGGACATCCTGTACACACCAAGAGCACCATCTCAGTAGATTCCACCTGTGATGCTTGTGCCAGACACTGGACATTTCCTGGAAAGACCATGTGCCAAACAGGGACGTCGTTGACCAGACCAGCATGCCAAGCATGTATGTCCTCCTTACACAACGATGACTGCACTGGTTTGGCCATCAGTGTCCGCCACATACAGGATAGCCACATCCCAAGGGATATACTGTATACAGAGCTCACTGCAGGATCCCAGCCCACAGGGCGCCCACTGCTGCCACAAAGGGACGTCTGTTAACACCTTATCGGTATACTCAGCCCTACCGGTATGGAAGCAGATGCTTAACACCCCCTGCATTCTGACTAACAACTCCTCCCCAGGAGCACTTAGCACTGCCAACCGGGTCTGTTAATGTATCTCATCACTGGCACTGGTGGTCAATCAGCGTGCATTACCAGGCAGAAGTTGATACATTCCACTAAATATTTTATGCACATTTCTTCCCTTTTAGAAATATCACAAACTTGTTCATGTAGAATGCTATTTTCTTTACTGCACATTAAATCGAACTTGGACTGTCTACTTATGACAAAAAGGCTTTGAATAATTTATTGGGGTGCAAACAAAAAGTATCACTGTTTGCTGTGAAAGCAGATGAAACCAAAAGTAGGTTGGGATAGGGGAGTCAAACTGTACCAATGAATTTTAAATAAATGCATTTCTAACAAACTGTGACCTTTTCATTTTCATTGTGTACACATTTATAATCTTCCGAAGCAATCTGTTGAAACGTTAATATTTAGGTTTCGTAGATATTGTTGTGTACGCTGTTTTCAACGCAACATACCAACAGGGCGTTAACATACGTCTGTAAACGTGACCTGAAGTCTGTAGATATCAGTGTGGACAACGTGGAAGAGACAGCTACATATCGCTGTGTCTGGCCAGAATGATCAGAACATATACTGTGGGCAGTGAACAGGCCAGTTTTTGATGTTGCAGGCTGGGATTGAACTCAAGATGTCAGATGTGGAATCCATGGCTCTATCAACACAGCCATCCTGTCTGCTTGAAAACATCAAACCTCTGGTCTGTGTGACCCCTGTGTTATCAGTATCGCGATTTATCTGCCTCTCTCTCTGTGTCTCTGTCTCTGTCTCTCTCTCTGTCTGTCTGTCTTCCTCTCCTCTCTGTCTCTTTGTTACCTGTCCTTGAGCACGCGCCTGCTGTGGTGATAATCCTGTAGCTAAAAAATGACATTGGATGCTGATGCTGAATGATCAAAGGTCACAAGGTATTGCTCTGTATATGTGTCTGTCTACCTCTCTCTCTATATATATAAACACACACACACACACCACACACACACACACACACACACACATACACTCACACATACACACACACATACATACACACATACACACACACACTCACACACAAACTCACAAAGACACATGCACATACAAACACACATACAAACACATATACAAACACATACACATACACGTGCACATATAGATATATACACGTATGCACACGTACACACACCTTT
>JAPXFY010002210.1:0-2500 GCA_030674185.1 Monoplex corrugatus
CACACACACACACACACACAACACACTACACACACACACACACACACACACACACACACTACACTACACACACACACACACACACACACACACACACACCAACTACACACACACACACACACACACACACACACACACACACACACACAACACACACACACACACTACACACACACACACACACACACACACACACAACTACACACTACCCACACACACACACACAACACACACACACCACAACACAACACACACACACTACAACACACACACACACACACACACACACACACTACACACACACACACACACACACACACACACACACACAACACACACACACACACACACACACACACACACACCACACACACACACACACACAACCTTTTTAATGCACATGCCCCATTTTGGGAAAAGTATTGTACAAACATAACAAGCAACAGGTTGATTGAAAATATTGTAGATTCCAATTTATATTTACTTAACAACGGACACGTTACCCGGATCCCCGATATACCAACCCACAGACCCACAGCTATCGACCTTACTTTAATCTCACCATCCCTAGCCCCAAACGCCACATGGCAAACAGAGGATGACTTGTTGGGATCAGATCACATCCCCATACGTCTTACCCTAAACCATACTACAGAAATAGACGCCATACCACAAGATAGTTTACCCAAGTTTAATTATAAAAACGCTGACTGGATCAGTTTTAAGGCAATCCTTGAAAAGACAAGAACAGATCTATCTGAAGCAATGAACATAAACGAAACGTACGAAGTTTTCTGTAACTCACTCTTAAGGGCTGCTAACATTTCAATTCCAAAACTTACAGTGTCAAAAATAGGAAAACATCATGGAAATGTCTGGTGTGAATGACGACTGTCAAAAGGCAGTGAACGAAAAGAAAGAAAAATACAAAATTTTAGCAAACAGGTCACCTGAAAATCATACAGCGATGAAAAGTGCCAACATTAAGTGTAACAGAATCATAGAGCAAGCCAAAGAACAACACTGGACATCTTTTTGTAAATGTGAAGTAAATAACCACAAAGACACGATAAAGATTTGGGAAAAACTAAAATTAATGAAAAACGGGATTAAGTTGCCATCAATTCCAGTAAAGCTAGAAAATAACCCTATTCCTAGCTCATTGGAAAAAGCAGAAGCTTTTGCAGACGTGTTTGCTGAGGCCTGTCGTGTAGAAGGACTCCCTGTCTCTGATAGAAATTATAGGGAACGAGATGAAAAGAAAGATGTATATAAGGACCCTGCCTCTGACAATACTCACTACATAAATGCATCACTCACACTTCAAGAATTAAAAGATGCCATTCAGTCCCTTCCAAGTAAAAAAAACGTCAGTTGGACTAGATGCAATTTCCAATGAGATGCTGAAAAATTTACCAGAAAATTTTATAATCTTGCTACATGACATATTTCAAAAATGCTGGAATAGTGGGATAATGCCTAACAACTGGAAAGAAACAATAGTGGTTCCTGTATTAAAACCAGGTAAATGTAATACCGATTTGAAAAACTACAGGCCAATTGCATTAACATCACATGTATGTAAACTAATGGAGAAAATAATCTTAAAGAGACTGATGCACTATTGTGAAAAGAATAAAATAATACCAGTAAATCAGGCAGGATTTCGAAAAGGCAGGTCACCAGTAGAGATCCTAACAAAGCTAACTACTAATATAAAACAACAATTTGCAAGACGTCAATGTGTTTTAGCTACATTTTTTGATATAACGAAAGCATACGATCAAGTGTGGCACTCCCGATTGTTATTCAAATTTAAAAGTATTGGGCTGACAGGTCACATTTTTGGCTATGTTAAGTGTTTCTTAGAAAACAGAGTATTTCAAACGAGGATTGAAAATGTATATTCCACGAAACGAATTCTTCAAATGGGTATCCCTCAGGGATCCGTTATAGCTCCCCTTCTTTTCATGATATTAATGCATGACTTACCCAGTAAAGTATCTAAGCATGTAGTTTTAGCTCAATATGCTGACGATTTATGCATGTGGATGCAGGTAAATATGAAAAAGAAAACTCCTTTGCGCTGTATCAATTATACACGCAAATGCTACCAATTAGAACTTGATAAAATAGCGCGATACATGGTAGAAAATGGGTTACATCTATCCCTGGAAAAAACAAAAATAGTTTTATTTAATAATGGAGCTAACCCAGTAAATATTCCCACTTTCAAACTGGAAGATACTCTTCTTCAGTTTAACGAGTCGATTAAATTCTTAGGAGTTTTCCTTACAGCAAAATTATCTTGGAATCAGCATATTGAATACTTATTAACCAAAGCTCAAAAAAGTTTAAATTTCGTAAAAATAGTTCGCAAACAGACATGGGGTCAAGATTCATCAACACTTGTTCATCTTTGTAAATCGCTTGTTAGATCTAAATTAACCTATGCTCAAGAAATCTTCTTCAGTGCACCGAAACACTTACTAAAAAACTG
>JAPXFY010002210.1:7500-15000 GCA_030674185.1 Monoplex corrugatus
AGGCGCAAATTTTCGGCCTACTGGCCTTTGTCAAGCGTAAGATTACAGACAAACAAACACCAGATACAAAAATTAGAAGAAAAAGACTGAAACTTCCCTGCTGCTGTGTTCTTCTCTGGTTTTCTTTTTATCATCGTCATCATCATCGTCATCATCATCATCTTCATCATCATCAACATCAACTTCATCATCATCATCATCATCATCATCATCATCATCATCATCATCACCATCATCATCATCATCACCACCATCATCATCATCATCATCATCATCATCATCATCATCATCATCATCATCACCATCATCATCATCATCATCAACTTCATCATGTGCCATTGATCACAGCAGCAGGGAAGTTTCAGTCTTTTTCTGCACAATCTGCATCGTCTTTGTCTTCAGCGGACGTGCTTGCTGGGACTTTTCATAAGCCAAGTGGACATTGACGCGACATTCAGGATCTTTAACGTGCGTATGTGATGACCTGCGCGCGTAGACACACGGAGACGTTTCAGGAACTAGCAGATCTTGCATATGTGTTGACCTGTGAGATCGACAACCTCTCCATCCTTCACCACGCAGACAGGAGGAATCCAGTCAGGATTTGAACCCCCAGCCTGCCCACCGCTGATCCAACGCCATACCCACTTGCATTGACTGGGGAAGAGGGGGGGGGGGGTTCTGTCATGTGAGACGAGTTTATGTAGAATAGCTAGTTGTGTTGTGATTCAGACCTTTATTTACTTACTTATTCATTATATACATACATATATTCCTTTCTTTTTAAAAGGTAAGATACACACATACACATGTCATTTACATGTAACCAAAATTATTCCAGAGGCAGGCTGATAAAATACCAGTATAATTATAGACTGGGTAAAACATAGTCTACGTAGGGCCTCAGGACCTGGCCAGCTCATGGATTTATGTGCAGGCTTAAGGCATGTGCCATGATTACCATACACATGGCACCTGTGCATATGGAATTCGTTTCCAGCGCGGAGACGTCATCTTGAGAAACTGAAACTGAAACTGAAACTCACTGAACTTACACACTCGTCCGCTGCTTCTCCAAAGTTGTCCAGAACAATTCGGAATTTGCAGGAGTTTGTTCTAGAGGGATTAATCTCACTGGAACAATTCTATATGATTCCCCAGCCCTATACGTCAGCAACTGTCGCACAGAATCCCTGCGTCTGCGAACAACCGTAAGCGCTGGAAAAAAGATCTTGATGTTGATAATTGGATACATGTATTAACTGAATTTTTGGTTCCAGGGAAATGAGATATGCGGAAGCAATTGTAGGTAAGTCAGGCCCGTTTTTATATAATTATTTTAATGTTTTGAGTTATGTTTGAGTCTGTATTCAGGTATGTTATTTTAATCCCCTGTGCGATAAATTGGACGGAGCGGTCAACGCCAGGGGTATCTCCTTAGATTAAGTGCACGAATGCGTTGATATGTGTACTTAATTTTCTTCTTTTTTTAAAAACTTTGTTTTCTTTCTTTTTTTCTTTCTTTCTGTTTTTTTTTTTTTTTTCCTTTTCTTTTGTTTTTTCTTGTTTGGCTGTTGAAATATTGTGTATGTTTTAAAACGGTTATAGCCCTGATATGGCTCTACGCAGTCGGCTGGGATTTTAAACAAAAATAACATTAACAAGAACAACGTACGCCTGTGCCATGCTGTCAGCTGAATGTCTGCTTCATTCCACGAAAGCTGTTCTGTCTGGAACCGCACAGAATGCAGTTGCAGTGAATCAGCACCCACCACCCCCACCCCCTTACCTCCTACCCCCAGACACCACGCGGAGCGTGACAAACTCATGGGCCTCTGTATTCAACAAAGTCGCCCTTGCTGGTTACTGGTGGCTAGATGTGTTGTGATTCAGATCTTTCATTATTTGTTTCATCATCATCATCAGGTGCTCTGCCGCATGGCGTTGGCGATCATGGACTTCCATCTGTCTCTGTCTCTCGTTGTCCCCCTAGCATCTCCCCCTCCCTCCTCGTCCCCAGCCACTCTGCAAGTCCGTCCAGCATTTTCTCCCTGGGTCTACCCGGTGCTCTCTTTCCCTCCAGCTTTCCCGTTGTGACCAGGTGCTCCAAATCCCCCTTCCTCATAAAATGGCCCATAAGTGTTGCCTGTCTTTTCCTAATCTTCCTTATGAGTGATCTACTTGTGTCTGCCTCCATCAAGACTGTCTCGTTTGTTTTCTTTGCTCTCCATGGAACTCTCAACATTCTTCTTAGAAACCACATCTCGGCTGATTATTTGTTTAGTTACTTTATATATAGTCAACAAGCAAAGCCAGAACAAGATTGAGGCAGCCGAGATGTGGTTTCTAAGAAGAATGTTGACAGTTCCATGGACAGCAAAGAAAACAAACGAGATAGTCTTGATGGAAGCAGACACAAGAAGATCATTCATAAGGAAGATTAGGAAAGGACAGGCAACATTTATAGGTCATTTTATGAGGAAAGGGGATTTGGAGCACCTGGTCACAACAGGAAAGCTGGAGGGAAAGAGAGCACCAGGTAGACCCAGGGAGAAAATATTGGACGGACTTGCAGAGTGGCTGAGGACAAAGAGGGTGGAAGAGGTGCTTGCAGCAACAAGGGATAGAAACAGATAGAAGGCCATAATCGCCAACGCCATGTGGCAATCACTTGATCATGATAATGACTTTATATGTATATGTTCCTTTTTTCTGAAGATAAGATACACACATACACATGTCATTTACATGTAAAGTAGACGACAGACGAACACCACCACATATTATTTCAGTGGTAGGCTGATAAAATACCAGTATAAAATACAGACTAGGTAAAACAGAGTCTATAGGTAGGGCCTCAGGACTTGGCCAACTCATGGGTTTATGTGCAGGCTTAAGGCTTGTGCCATGATCGTTCTGGATCTTCTCCATAAGCTAGGTAGGACCTCGGGACCTGGCCAACTCATGGGTTTATGTACAGGTTTAATGCTTGTGCCATCGTATGGAATTCGTTCCTAGCGCGGGGACGTCATCTTGAGAAACTGAAACTGAAAGAAAAAGTCTGGAATCCAGCGAGTACTAATGTTGGATTATTGGGATGTCCACCATGGAAATGAAACAGCACGTATTCTGCGATGACCCAAGCGTTCTGTATTTCTCTGTACATCGGTACGAGTCAGACTACTTCCCTAATCATCATCCAGAATGATAGAAACATTAACCCTTTGACCTCCGCACCCTGTCCACCAGCATCCTGCAGGAAGCTGGTGGATAGGATGAGGAAGTCAAAGGATTAAGCTTTTGTAGTTGTTGGACAGGGTGCGGGAGTCAAAGGGTTCAGTTGGGTAACGAACATATCAGTTCTTCTGTCATTCCTTTTTTGAAATATTGCAGGGCTAGAATTGAACTCTATTAGATCTTGAGCCCAGGGCTTAATCATTAACCCTTTGACTCCTGTACCCTGTCCACCAGTATCCGGCATTGTCAACCGTGCTAGCAAAGCGAAAACTTAACCCTTTGACTCCCTCACCCTATCCGTCAATTTCCTGCAGGAAGTTGGTGGATAGGATGAGAAAATCAAAGGGTTAAGGTTTTTCAGTGGTGGAATAGGGTGCAAGAGTCAAAGGGTGTAAGATTGGTAGCGCGCATGCCAATTTTTGTTAATGTTGTGGGATAGGATTAAACTATATTAGATCTTGAGTCCAGGGCTCAATTATTAATCCTTTCACACCTGCACCCTGCCCACCAGCATCCTGCATTGTCAACCATGCTAGCAAAGCAAAAACTTAACCCTTTGATTCTCCCAACCCTATCCACCAGATTTCTGCAGGAATAGGATGAGGGAGTCAAGGGGTTAAGTTTTTGCAGTTGGTGGAACATGGTGCGGGAGTCAAAGGGTTAAAATGGGTAGCGAACATGCCAGTTCTGTTTTCTTTTCTTTTTTAAAATTTTTTTTAATGTTGCGGGGCTAGAATTGAACTCTATTAGATCTTGAGTCCAGGGCTCAATTATTAACCCTTTGACTCCTGTGCCCTGTCATCAGCACCCTGTATAGTCAACCATGCTAGCAAAGCAAAAACTTAATCCTTTGATTCCCTCACCCTATCTACCAGCTTCCTGCAAGAATAGAATGAGGGAGTCAAAGGGTTAAGTTTTTATAGTTGGTGGACAGGATGCGGGAGTCAAATGGTTAAGTTTCGTAGCGAATATGCCAATTCTTTTTTTGTTTGTTTGTTTATTTGTTTTCTTTTAATGTTGGGGGCTAGAATTGAACTGTACTAGATCTTGAGTCCAGGGCTCAATTATTAACCCTTTGACTCCCGCACCTTATCCACCAAATGCAAAACTTTAGGGGGCAGAGCTACCCAGATTTGGGTGCCAAGATTGTGATGTTCAGTGTTTCAGTTCTAATGAAACAATCACCATGATATTTGGCAAGAAGATACCTCAGACAGTATTCTTTGGATTGAATATCTTTGTTGGGGTCTGTGAGTTAAGAAAAGTTGACAAAAATGAATTAATTAATTGCAATTTTTTTGCGAGATTGTATACATCAGACATAATATGTTCAAAAGTTTTCATCCGATTTCCTTGATATTTGGCACACAAATAGCAGGGACAGGTACCTATAGCCGGTAGTAAAATCTTGCAGTCCTGCTTGAAAGAAATATTTTTATCAAAAGTTGTATTATAATTTTTTTTATTAAAATTATTCTAAAAATTGGTGTGATGATTGTACAGAAAATAATGATAGTAGAGGTAAGATTTTACTACATGCCATACATACTATACAGATATGTTTGCTCACTAAATATCAAATTCCTAACATGAATATATGTGTAGTTATAAATGTCACAGTATGTACTATATTTTTTTTTCATTTTCGCGAGAACATTTTTTAATAAATTAATTTTTTGAGCTCTGCCCCCTTAACCCTTCGATTCCCTCACCCTAAGCGTGAGATTGTCAAAGGGTCAAAGTTTTTGCTCTGATAGCATGATCGAAAACGCAGGACGCTAGTGAACAGGGCCGCAGCAGGAGTAAAAGAGTTAATTAAAAAAAAAGCGAGGAAACATCACAGCTGTAATTTATTCCGAGCAAGGGCAAGTAATGTAAATTCCCGGCCGCATAGTCCAATGTCCTTCTGGGAGATATATACACACGCACAACTATAGAACAAGCCACCAATGTCAAGGTGATCTGTCGTTATCTCAATGACCCACTAACCAGTAACGTGTTTCATGGCAATGGACCCCACCGAAGAGTTTTGACGTATTGAGGAGACTTGTACAAGTTTCTCCTCCACGGAGAAAGACAGTGCTGCCTCTGTGTGTGTGTGTGTGTGTTCGTGATTTTTCGCGGGGGATGTCATGTGTGTGTTGTTGCGTGTGGCCGAGGTGGCTTGCAGAGATATGCATGTTTTGTTTCAAGCGTGTTGTGGACAAGACAGAGAATGTTTTGTTTTAAGGCCGAGCGTTTTTGTCAAGTGTTAGGCAACAGTGTGTGTGTGTGTGTGTGTGTGTTTGCGGTGTGTTGGGGGTGTGTGGGGGTAGGGTGTGGGGGAGGTGTGTTGTGTCGTCGTCAACAGTGAAGCGAGGCTGACGGTTGTTTGCTGCTGATAAAAAAGTGGGAGAGTTGGCAACGAACGTTCCTCTGTTCGTCTGTCCGTCCGTCTGTCCGTCCGTCCGTGTCGCAACTGCCGGGTTCCCTCAAACCATTTGTGGTCTGTCTGTCTGTCTGTCTGTCTGTCTTGCTGAGCCAGCAGCTAGGCTCATCACAAAACTCGACTGGGCTGTGAGATCTATGTTCTGCACCCAGCCTGCGGGTGTTTAGCATAGTGTGAGTATCTTTCTGTCTGTCTGTCTCTGTCGCTGTCTGTCGCTGTCTCTCTCTTTTTCACTCTTTCTATGTGTCTGCTTCACACACTGTCTGTCTGTCTTTGTCTCTCTGTCTCTGTCTCTATCGCTATCTGTCGCTGTCTCTCTTTTATCCTCTTTCTATGTGTCTGCTTCCCACACTCTGTCTTTGTCTCTCTGTCTCTGTGTCTGTCTGCCTCTCTATCTCTGTCTCTATTTCTCTGTCTTTGTCTCTGTCTGTCTCTGTCTGCCTGCCTCAATCTCTGTACTCTTTTTCTGTCTGTCTTTGTCTCTCTGTCTCTGTCTGCCTTTCTATTTGTCTGTCTGTCTCTCTCTGTATCTCTGTCTCTGTCCGTCTCTGTCTTTCTCTTTCTGTCTGTCTCTGTCTCTATCGCTGTCTGTCTCTGTCTCTCTCTTTCTGTCTGTCTCTGTCTCTCTCTTTCACT
Source organism: Monoplex corrugatus (assembly GCA_030674185.1). Classification (NCBI taxonomy): domain Eukaryota; kingdom Metazoa; phylum Mollusca; class Gastropoda; order Littorinimorpha; family Ranellidae; genus Monoplex; species Monoplex corrugatus. The sequence goes on from JAPXFY010002210.1 coordinate 13,802, forward strand.
CTTTCTATGTGTCTGCTTCTCACTCTCTGTCTGTCTGTTTTTGTCTCTGTCTCTGTTGGTCTGCCTCTCTATCTCTGTCTGTCTCTATCTCTCTGTATCTCTGTCTCTGTCTGTCTCTGTCAGTCTGCTTCTATCTCTGTACTCTTTTTCTGTCTCTGTCTTTGTCTCTCTGTCTCTGTCTGTCTCTGTCTGCCTTTCTATTTCTGTCTATCTGTCTCTCTGTATCTCTGTCTTTCTCTTTCTGTCTGTCTCCCTCCCACCTCTGTCTCTGTCTGTCTGTCTGTCTGTCTGTCTCTCTCTCAGTATAAAACATTACTCATTGGTCCTGATATTCTTGACACAGAAACACACATGGTGACCCACAACGAGGTTATATTTTTTCTTTCTTTTCTTTTTTCCCCTCTTTTGTGACCGAATCAGATTACCACTTAGGTCTCTCACTGCGTGCAAGTGGCTCGTGCAAACGTTTTTTTTTTTTCTGCTTTAAAACTTCGGCTGCTGGCAGATGGAGTTAGGTTAACCCTTTGCCACCTGCACCCTATCTACCAACTGCAAAAACTTAATCCTTTGACTCCCTCACCCTATCCACCAGCTTCCTGCAGGAAGCTGGTGGATAGGGTGAGGGAGTCAAAGGGTTAAGTTTTTGGAAGCTGGTGGATAGGGTGAGGGAGTCAAAGGGTTAAGTTTGAAGTTGGTGGATAGGGTGAGGGAGTCAAAGGGTTAAGTTTTTGGAAGCTGGTGGATAGGGTGAGGGAGTCAAAGGGTTAAGTTTGAAGCTGGTGGATAGGGTGAGGGAGTCAAAGGGTTAAGTTTTTGGAAGCTGGTGGATAGGGTGAGGGAGTCAAAAGGTTAAGTTTTTGCTCTTCCAGCATGGTTGACAAAGAAGGATGCTGTTGGACAGGCTGCAGGAGTCAAAGGGTTAATAAGATAGCAAAGGAGTTCGTTCGGGGCCGCTTAGCGATAGGCCTAACACAATCAGTTGCTTTCGCGATACGGATAACACAATCAAACAAAGTCGACGTTTGAATCAGTTCCGATTGAGTGTTTCTCAATCAACAACATGCCTGTGGTTTCAACTTCAACTGAAGTCAGTGTGTATTGTTTGCTTGTGACTGTAGATTTATTGTGTGAAAAGAGTACGTACTACGTGCGTTGCCGTTTGGAAATTTATGCAGAGTCAGTATTTTAGGCCTCGGCTG
>JAPXFY010002210.1:27500-28815 GCA_030674185.1 Monoplex corrugatus
AAAGGCAGAGGGAGAGAGAGAGGGAGAGAGAAAGGCAGAGAGAGAGAGGGAGATAGAAGGCAGAGAGGAGAGAGAGGGAAGAAGAGAAAGGCAGAGAGAGAGTGAGAGGGAGAGAGAAAGGCCCGAGAGAGGTGAGAGGGAGAGAGAAAGGCAGAGAGAGAGAGGAGGGAGAGAGAAAAAGGCAGAGAGAGAGAGAAAGGCAGAGAGAGAGAGAGAGGGAGAGGGGAAAGGCAGAGAGAGAGAGGGAGAGAGAAAGGCAGAGAGGAGAGAGAGGGAGGGGAGAAAGCCAGAGAGAGGAGAGAGAGGCAGAGAGAGAGGGAGGGGAGAAAGGCAGAGAGAGAGAGAGGGAGGGGAGAAAGGCAGAGAGGGGAGAGAGAGAGGGAGAGAGAAAGGCAGAGAGAGAGAGAGAGGAGGGGAGAGAGAACGGCAGAGAGAGAGAGAGGGAGAGAGAAAGGCAGAGAGGAGTTGAGAGGGGAAAGGGGGAAAAAAAGGCAGAGAGAGAGAGAAAGGAGGGAGAGGGAGAACGGCAGAGAGAGGGGAGAGAGAGAGGGGAGAGAGAGAAAGGCAGAGAGGTGAGAGGGAGAGAGAAAGGCAGAGAGAGAGAGAGGGGAGAGGAGAACGGCAGAGAGAGAGAGAGAGAGAGAGAGAGGGAGGGAGAGAGAAAGGCAGAGAGAGAGAGGGCAGAGAGAAAGGCAGAGAGTGAGAGAGGGAGAGAGAAAGGCAAAAGAGGAGAGAGAGAGGGGGGAAGAAAGGCAGAGAGAAAGAGAGGGAGAGAGAAAGGCAGAGTGAAGAGAGGGGAGAGAGAAAGGCAGAGAGAGAGAGAGGGAGAGAGAAAGGCAGAGAAGGGAGAGAGGAGGAGGCAGAGAGAAAGGCAAGGAGAGAGAGGGAGAGAGAAAGGCAGGGGGGAGAGAGGAGAGGGAGAGGAGAAAGGCAGAGAGAGAGAGGAGAGGAGAGAGAAAGGCAGAGAGAGAGAGGAGAGAAAGGACCAGAGAGAGAGAGAGAAGGGAGAGAGAAAGGCGACAGAGAGAGAGAGGGAGAGAGAAAGGCAGAGAGAGAGAGGGGAGAGAGAGAAAGCAGAGAGAGAGAGGGAGAGAGAAAAGGCAGAGAGGAGAGAGAGAAAGAAAGGCAGAGAGAGGAGAGGAGAGGGAGAGAGAAAGGCAGGAGAGAGAAGAGGGAGAGAGAAAGGCAGAGAGAGAGGAGAGGGAGAGAGAAAGGCACAGAGGAGAGAGGAGGAGAGGAGAAAGGCACAGAGAGAGAGAGGGAGAGAGAAAGGCAGGAGGAGGGGGGGAGAAAGAGAGGGGAGAGAGAGAGAGAG